>JADANM010007051.1:8520177-8533447 GCA_026213755.1 Eurema hecabe | reverse complement strand
TTTCTTCCCTCTATTAGCTTCTGTTACAAATTAGTTCCTTTTATTATTTAAAGGCTGGAAATATATTCGTGAGTAAGTTAGCTTCCTGAATTTATGAAAAAATCTAATAATATAATATAATATGTAAGTTCTTATGGTTATGATTTCTTATCCATTAAAAGTCTGATTAAATATTATATGTTTTATTCTTTTAAATAGAATTTTAACCTATAAACATACTAGCTCGTCCTTACCCATAGCTTCGCTTGCAATGAGGAGTCCCCTATGGCCCAAAGGTAACGACTGATCCGCAAAGTCGCGGGTACCGTTCCGCTTCGCCCGCCACACAGCTCGCTTAACGGTACATAAATCTCCACCAGACAAGTTGTAAGCTTTTAGAAAAGTATTAGCCCGGTACCGAAGAAAAACTGTCGGCTAACTCGAGATCTGCAATTTATTTGAAATCTGTTGGGAAATGTTCCCGATTGGTTCTCTGTAAATAGTTAGTTTTTATTAGTAATTGTGAGGTTTTGTGATTGGTTCGTGAGACGAATTTTTAACATAACATTGTTAGTAATAGCGTTTTTTATTATAAAGCTTTTTCATATCTATAGTGAATTGAATTCATTTTAACGTTTATTTAAAAAAATAGTGTTTTTAAAGTTGTAATATACTGATATTTGAGGGAGTGTTTACAAAGTTTAGTACATTTTTGTATTATGAGTAGTCTATGGTCTCAAAAACACAATAAGCTTAAAAGAAGTTCATAAAATACTACTATCATTATTACTATTACTAGAATAGGCTGGGGAAATATAACAACGAAGTAAACCTTCTAATATTTAGGAATTATGATCGCAATTAACCAAAAATCACCATAACCTTTTGTTTATGGTTTCCACCAATTGCAGTTAAGAATAATTTGTAAGCAACTTCTTGTTTATAAGTAAAACATTCTCATTATGAATCTATACATATAATAAAAACGTCTGTTTGTCTGTTTGTGCACGCTAAACTCAGCAACGGATTATCCTATCTAGATGGGGTTTTCAATTATATATTTTGGTAAGCTTCACTTAACATTTAGTGTTTAATTCAAGTCAATCGGTTGATAAATAAAAAAGTTATGGCAATTTTAAGAATTACTTTGAACTTGCTGAACGTTTGTTGGCGCGGGTTAGGCATTTTCATAATGCTGCCCAAAGTTACTTTTCTATGCGGGCGAAGTCGCGGGCACAGCTAGTTATTAATATGTTGCTAGATGAATAATAATAATATTTTTTTACTCAATAATAGATTCCGATGATTCTATACTCGATTCCCTTATGGTACCTTTCCATAGAAAGACGATACTAAAGTTCAAATATAATAAACTTCCTTAATAAGAGACTGCATCGAGAGCTATGTGTGATCTATTCGTATTCGTAGCAGTGGAAATATTAACGCTCAGCTCACAATCATTAATCACTTTACTAATTCTGATAGCGAATTATTTTGATACTCTGAACTGGGAACACTAATTAGAATGAATCGCTTATTTCAGGCTAAATGGTAATTGGTTGGCTCTTAATTATTTAGTACAGGTCTTGAGTGGAGTATTTCTTTTATTGTTGTAATTGTTTTTATTAATAGATATGTAGTGTTATTTCTTATAGTTTTAGTGATATTTTTATTATTTATTAAGTTTACTACATGGGATGGTTTTCAATTAGTGACTCGCTGAACCTATCTGTATTGAAATGACTTCTTAATAAATTGCCTGATAATATTTAGTATTTGTTAATATGACGACAACTTGGTGTGTTAGTTACACATTACCTTATGCACCTGCGTGTTGCTATGAATCGTTATTATATATATGTATGTATTTACAAAAAAAAACTTTACAATTTATCCGATATTTAATTGCCACAATACAAGATCTGCTTAGTGTTAAAATAAGTTATTAGTTTAAGATAAGCTTAGCAGGCAGCTTAGCAGGAAAAGCAGTCCTCATAATTCCTTGATGTAAAATATACACATAGATTGGCAGTTAATTCTTATCATAAATCACGAACTTACCGTATGATGAGGTCGATATGCAAATGTGTTCGAACGGTGATATATGGCGGCATATTTTAGATCAGATAACTGTAGTGCATCGAACAATGTGTTATCAACTTTCGAAGCGTCAAGTTTTGTCGATAGCACCAACAAACCAACTTCAAAAAAGAGAAGTTCTTTTTTTGTACGTGACATTTTATTATTTTACGATAGTTTAAAAATTCTGTTTGAATGAAATAGTTTTTTATGTGGTACTAATAAAAAATTCCAACATGCTTATAATATTTGAACGCATGTGTTTATCGTGTGACCCATAATAATAAATCATCGGCAAATATTTAGAAATTAACTTAAAGCTTAAATTGATACACTCTAAAGACGTGAATTAATGCCATAAAACAATTAGCTAGAATTTATATCAAAAAGGTGTTTGTTTCAAAATATTAAACCTACTCAATGAAATTCCATTAATTGGTATGATCAACGTATTAAATAACAGAATATGGAAACGAAGATAGCTATGCTATCTAAATTCTCGGTAAGCAGACGTTATATGATCATTAATCGTAAAGGGTGAGTTCTTTCATTAAATACAAAAGAGATTTCTCGTAATTCGTGCTTCTATATAGGTAATTACAAGATTAATTTACACGATGTAATATGGAGGGCGGAATACAGATATAGCTTTGTGTATGTGAAAGTTAAAATCGAGATTAGTTTCATATTTTGCGTTGAAATTATTGTTTTTGATCTATATGGGTGCCATGTTCACTTAGGATATAAATTATAACACATATTTATTAAACTGCTGAAGGACTTACACACACATACACACTGCAGGATAATATAATTATTTGCGTGCCAATTGCACTTGGGACAACATTCACATTTTTGTGATATATGCAGTCTCGCTTGCAGATAATTTAAATATTAATATTGGAATATTCACACAAAAACAGGTAAAATAGCGATAAGTTATTATAGCTTCTATATAGCTATATCACTCTAAGTGAACTTGGACCCAAATTCTTTTGCTTCTGAAATTGTTTACGAGACAAACCACATTAAAATTTTCATCACGCCTTGATTACACACAAACTTTTGATACAAATTCATTACTCGCCATAAATTAGCTCCAACGATTTGTCTGAGATAATGGCCCCCGTGGGGCTCGTTCGGCCCTTAGTTACCACCGCTAGCACCGTTCAGAGGCCGGTAGCCGACGTGTTACTGTTGAAATAGACACCTAAAAGTCTCATATTGTTAGTGGAACTACGCATAGAATGTCATGTCATGGAAGAATTGAAGATGTTAAAAACAAGGTAAGGGAAGTATAATTCTATTAGAAAGGAGGGAAATAATGTCACAGAAGAAATACAGGATTAACTAGGGGGAAAATGGATTTCATACTTTTCTCACGAAACATTGCTTCTGATGACGCAGTATACTCGTATAATTTATAAGGCGAATATTGTTTTCCAAAAAATAAAAGAACAGACATTGCATGTTTTCTTTTTCAAAACTATGAACAGTATCTATGCGTTTTTTAAACAGAAAAAGAACACTTACACGCTTATTCACTGAGACACAGTAAATTATAATAACAATAGCTAAATATCGTTAACCCGTACAATGCCCAAGCCGTTAACTGGTAGTACGTACGGCTATGGTCATCGCTACCCGGAAATTGCAAACGTCTCTATGGACTCATCGATAAATAAAGAACATGAAATAACCATGCGTTGAGACTGTTTATTAATATTTTACAAACTTTTTCATATTGATAGAATAATAAAATTAGTTATAAACAAGGTAATATAGTAATAGCAATAGCAATTCGTTATATAGCATACATTGTCTAAAAACAACCTTACACCTGTAAAATACAAGCACACAATAAGGTGATATGAACATAAGTCTATAAACTGAAGTGATTTTTGGAGTACTTTTGTTTATCTAGAATCAAGAATTTACAATGAAACTTTTCTTATATAGAACTCACGAGCTAGATTAATTATTCGCTTTAAATTAGTATACATAATGATTCAAGTAGATAGATACAAAGCAGCAAATAAAGGCATTATTAACCCTCACAATGCCTTAACAATTAACTGGCAACTCCGTGTGAATGTTATGGCCATTGTAGCCCGAAAATTGCAGGCTTGCCTGTTGGCTCATCACTAAACTGAGAACATAAAATAGGCATCTGGGGTTTCATTTGTATTAATTCCAATGTTTCGAACACTTTGTACTGCTATGACCTGTGTGATACTGTGTAGGGTGTTGCTGAAAATCAGCCCTGAGGTCGTTGCGGTCCAGCTTGTGCTGAACAGCACTATTTCGTTTTCATTTTTTACATTAAATATTAAGTAGCTTAATCTTTATTTTTTTAACTTGTATTTGTTTTGTAAGGGCTAGGTATTCGTCACATATATAACTGAATTAATATATTAAATTAATAATTTGACAGCAAATAACCAAGCTTAGTAGTTAATCGTGCAATGGAAAGTGGAAGGAATTTAAAACAATTTTACAATTTATTAAGAATTACTTCTTAAGTTTACCATATTCACTACATACACACACACACAAACATACACATATATTAATAACAACAAAATAATGAACATATACATAATAAGCTTAACCCATACAATGCGATAAGTGTTAACAGGCACTTCGTTTAGATATCATGGTCATCGCAACCCGGAAATTGCAAGCGTTCCTATCGACTTATATCGCAAAGTAATCTGAGGGTTCTTTTCGACTGCATTTCCATTTCATATAAGTCTGGTGTTGATTTGGCTGAAAACCGATTTAAATAACTTTCTAAACTTATGTTAGAAAGTCATTTAAGACAAGTTTCCAGCTCGTTATCTCATAGTATACATGGTATTACAACGGGAACGAAAACAGAGGTAAAACCGGGTGCTATTTTTGAGTAATAATGTACATATGTATAGTAATATTTTCTCATATTAAACTAAAAAAAAGCTTTGTCGAATTTCGCGTTTCGCTGCAAATTAATAACAGGTTTTCAGCATTTTATGAATACTAACAATATTTTCCATTAGAACGAGATATCGAACTTTGTGCAAGAAATAAAATTAAGCTTATTACATGCGATTTCATTTTGTCTAAGAGCTATTTTTAACGATTTACGTAGGAATAGTATTGTTCTTGAAATATACGTGTAACATCTTTTTATTTTATTTTAAAAGAATTATCAGGGTTAAAGGAACTATCAGGGTTTCGTGCTGGTTCTTCTCTGTAGAAAATGCCTTCCGAACCGGTGGTAAATGTTTTGTTTTGTAATACCATGACGATTTAAAAGTGTACCACTACATATAGAGTGATTCCAGAGGAAGGTTTATATGAATAACTAGCTGTTGCTCGCGACTTCGTCCCCGTTGGTTTGTCTTTCCATTATTTCTTCGCCTATTAGTCGCAGTGTGATGTTATGTAGCCTAAAGCCTTCCTCGATAAATTGTCTGTTCAATAATAACATTTTCAATTCGAAGCAGAAGTTCCTGAGATTAGCGCGTTCAAAGAAACAAAAAACAAACTCTTCAGCTTTATATATTAGTATAGATATAGATATAGATTAGTATATATACATGCATAATATAGGCATGCAAAGCCGTGGCTGGTCCCTAATAAAAATATAATTAGATTATGGATTCATTGGCACATGTAACCCACATCTCGGCTACTATAAAACCTCAATATATTATGTGTAAATGAATAAGTCTGTAAATGAAAAATAAGTAAATTAATTAAATAACCTAGATCTTAGCTCATAGCATTTCCAAGTAACTGATCGCATGAGCCCAGTAAAGGCGCACACACAATCGATCATTTCTACATTATAAATCACATTGCATATTCAAATGAAGTCAAAGAAAGCCTACTAAGACGGGCATTACCTATACGTTATGACGTGTAAATATGATATGTATTAAAGATAAAATTTTACGTTTTTTTATTTAACCCTAGAAAGATAATCTTATTTAGATGTACGGAAAAGATAAACATACGTCAAAATGACTATTTAATTTTAAATGGCTAATATTTCAAAGATTAATTATATTTACTTATTTTGATATACACACTATGTATGAATTTCTCATATTAGTTTAATACTAGCTTTTGTAGAATTTTTTATTTTTTTATTTTAGGCTTTGTCGCTTAGCGAAAATACAGCTTTTGTAATAGCAATCTATTATCAAGGTATTTAACATACTTTTTTATTTAATCTTAGATTAAGAATCTAGAATACCTTCATTTCCGTAGTCAAATATTCAACTTATGTGTCAATACCGGGATCATAAAAAATTCCCACGCAGAGGCTTCATATAACTACCATACTTAAATTATAATAATATATTACTATAGTAACCGTCAATTACCTTTAGCGGTGAACGAAACCTGCGCAGAAGTCAAAAATAAAGTATCGAGGTAGCGGTGCGGCGCGCGGGGCGCGTGATCGTCGGGTGCGCGATCGTTGATTGGTTGTCCCAGTCGTGTTGTCTTTCTCGCACCAACGAGCGCGATTATACCGATGCGCAGCTATTCTGGTCAATCGCTAAACATTTTTGACGGTTACTATACCAATAAAAACATACCAAATTTTAAAACTTCTTCGTACCTACAAAAACATGTTTTATAATTGAATTCAGTGTTATTTAAAGCCACAAAGGCAGTAATCAGAACACACGCTTTGTTAACAAAGTGTAATAGAGAAAATTAATGTAGAATCTAATATTCGTGGAGTGGAATTCAAAATACTGCACCTTGCAAAATGTACGGGTTGTATGTAATAGACTTAGCTCCGAAAGTTTTTCAGGGTGTATTCAGACACTGATTCTAATGATATATTATTACATTTAAAAAGTTGGGTTTCAATTTTATTCACATTCCTTTTTTGTGCTTTTTCAGAACCACTAAGTATAGAATAATGCTGTTGGGCAGTAATTATTTTTTTTATCCATCTTTAAAAAGATCTGAAACAATTAAATTAAGAATACAGGTTTGTATTTCAAAGGTCGTAAATTTAACTCTCCTCCTTCAATATATTATTTAAGCATACCTATGATGCATATAGATGATATGAGGAGAAACATTAGTCCATACTAATCCATTCTAATATTATAAATGTGAAAATAATTATGTCTGTCTGTCTTTCCATCACGCTAAAACTACTGAACCGATTAGAACGAAATTTGGTAAAAAGATAGTTTGAAGGATGGAAGGGGGGGGGGGTCAAAGTTTATATGAATGTCTACGCGGACGGAGTCGCGGGCAACAGCTAGTTCAAAATAAAATTATACCAATACAAACTAGCGTAGTTTTGCTCCCAAATAAATTATGAGTCCAACTTTATAACTACACATACAGTTCGGGAAACTTCGAACATACAATATCCTACGGACCCTAGGGAAACCTGAGAAAGGGAATCGATAAACACCTTTGTGTTCATGTTATCCTAGTATAGGTCGCGTTACGAATCTTTAGCGCTGAACGAAACCTGCGCAGAAGTCAAAAATAAGGTAGGTATCGAGGTAGCGGCGCGGCGCGCGGGGCGCGTGATCGTCGGGTGCGCGAGCGTTGATTGGTTCCCCAGTCGTGTTGTCTTTCTCGCACCAATACGTCAATTACGAGCGCGATCTACCGATGCACAGCTATTCTCGTCCAGCGCTAAACATAAATGACGCGTACTATATTACCGGTATACCACGATTTAAAACTGTTTCTTATACAATAGTAACCCGCTTCAGTTTAACCAACACCTAACTGGTCTGTCAAATGCAAGCTTCAACCTTAATAATAACTGCTGTTTCAAAGTGAAAACTGTGACACTATTGTTTAATTTCCTCGTCAAAAAGATTTCTTCACGAGTACAAGAACGAATTCGTTTTGTATAGGTATTCATAATTTTTACGAAGAAAATAATAATTTTGGTAGAATTTAATTACTTCGTAGTCAAATAAACCCGATTTGGGATAATAATCAATAAGACAAAGTTCTTTGAACCTATATATTGTTAATCGTACTAATATTAAAAATGTGAGTTTGTAACTCACAAACACAAACTGTTGTTTGTTACTCTGTTACGAAAAAAACAATCAATGAATTTGGCAAAATTTCAACATGCATGTAGATCGTATTTAAATTGAAATTGTTTTTTTAATGATATTGTTTATTCCAGTATTGGATATGGAAAAAGAACAACGCGGTGCACGTCTAGTAATATTATGAATGCAAAAGTGTAGATATTTGTTACTTTTTCATTTCACAATTTTTTTTCAACTTTGCTGTTACAATTTCAAGAGATAGATATGAGTAGAATTAGCAGACAGACAAAAAGTAAACTTCGGAGATGGACAAGGTTCATAAATATTGGCCTATCATTCCGCTTGTTGTAAGATCTCCTGTGTCTTCTCACTAGACGAGTTTTACCCGAGAAATAAATCTTAAAAAAATACCAAATTTATCGTCGTCACATCCGTATTAATTTAAACATAAATAACGAATATATATTTTTATAAATTCATATAATTTAAAATAAAACTACACATACAAAGAAACCCAGTAAGTATAATCAAACCTATATTAAACGATCAAGGAAATGTTCTCATTGCAATAATAAACGGAGAAAGAAAATATTTTTTATTACGTTCAATATTAGAATATGATGTTTACTTGCCGTTTTAATAAAGCTTTATTGAAACAATAGCACGAACTGTATTTATTAAGTACACAACGTTGAGCCTGGAGGAAGGTAAAACACTTTTTGTTATAGTTTCGCAAACATGTACTTGAGGTAAATAAATAACAACCTATTCTAAGTTAAATTGTAAGTGGTAATCTCAGGATCTACCGAACCGGATTAAAAATATCTTTCACCAATAGAATGCCACATTTTTGCTGAGTGGCATAATAATAATAATAACTTTTATATTTAAGTTACTTATGATTTATATTTAAGTTAAAAAAATGATTATGACACCCACCGAAATGATTACCTATACATTAAGCCCACCGAAGGGGGCACGTCTAGTATATTTATAAAACAAGGGTTAGTTGAAATACTTGACGTGGTATTTCCGATGCAATAAGACTTGCGGAGCTTTAAGATAAGAGCAACTTAGAAACTGTTATTAGGTTTACTATTATATTTTAGATTTTACCTTTATTCAATAGTAATTTAGCTAATGATTAATATCAATAGCTAAATAAAAAGCAAGCCATCTTGACATTTACAAAATCATTTTTATGGAACTTTGCTTTTCTCTCAAGTAAGAGAAAACACAGCTTAAATCTCGGAAAGATCATCTAAGCGCAATCTAGAATTAATACCTAATATAAAGTGGATACTCAATTGAGGAGTTTTGTTTGATAACAACCACCAACTGTTATTAAAAACACTGCTGATTAAGTCTCGAAAATGCGTAGCCGGAGTTTAAAAAGATGGTTAAATAAAACGTTCTTTAGAACACGTATAAGGGCGTATCATATCATATAAGCTAATTACGATTCCTAACACTTGAAATCCGTTAACTTTTTCACAACATCGCCCTAATTAAGTTTCATGTCGAGGGAATATTACTCATTTTACTTCACAATGGTTATTTTAACCTGAGTTAGCGTATTGCATGCTCCGTGCTATATATATTTAAGCCATGTATGAAACGACTCATTAATTTTGATTATGAAACGAACGACATGTACTATGTTATTAATTTAAACATTCTTTTACGATGGTTGTGCTTGGTTTTAATTATTGGTCCGTTTTTGGAGTTATAATTAAAATTTTATGCTTACAAATGGTTACGTTTACTTTAAAATGTATTTGCATGGATTTAAGCTTGTATAAACTGCAGAAGATTGTAATTAATTTTCAGTTTAGTTTTAAAATAACCAATAGGCCTGTTTCTTTCTGAAAGTCTTACAGATGAGACATATGAAATGGAACTTATCTCAAAAATAAGCAAGTAATAAGAATGACAAAGAAAGTATAAAAAAAGCAAGAAGGGGAATCTCTGTATCTGTTCTTTAGTTTTTCGATTTACCACATACCTATAAGGAACTCCATGCCAGAAATCTAACCTACTTCTGTGGTTTCTTCTACTCTTCTTAAAAGACTCTACTCTTCTTTCAAGTTCTATCTACTTTTTAATAATACAGGGAGTGAATGAGACGGCGAGCCACTTGATAGAAAGTGGTCATCCCATCAGCAGCGCAGATCTTGGGAACTCTATAGCGGGTTGCTGCCCTTTTAAAAAAACGTACGCTCTTTTCTTGTAATACCCCTAGTCTTAATTCACCATTCATACTTCCGTGAGCCGGTTCATGTAACATGGTCGTGTATCTTCGGCACGTCGTCAGTCGTGTACCTAAATAAAACTTTATAACTATTTAATTGAATAATTTAAATAAAGGCTGTTCATAGCTACATTAATAGGGAAACATTATATACAGGTAATATGTTTTTTAAGGCAGCTTTTCCCGTTTCTGTCTGGTCATTGATCTTATATTATGAAACTGTGAAATTCTCGTGTTATTTTCGTTTTCTTATGTTCGTTTTTTTGTTAATATGTTTTATTATAGCCAACGTAATGTATCATTATACAAAAATTTTTATATAGACAAAGCTATTGCTAGTAATGGTTATTATCAAACAAATCACTAAATCGATGATAAACGATAACAAACTATTGATATAGCTCGCTAGCTGCAGCTAAATGCTATTGAATTACGTCAATTACATCGTTGTTATTTGTTGAAAACAGTAACAAAGCAACGCTTATTCGACTTGCTCTATATTTAGAGTAATAAATAAACAATTCGATTTCAACATACGTTTTTATAGTTGATCTTTTTTGTATACAAATCAGCTACTTTTGGATAGCCAATAAATTTTAGCAGCTTTTTTATAAGGGTTTATGGCTTTAAACTTAGGTTTCCTCTTTTTTAAACACTCAAAAACTTAGGGGCTTTGTATTTGTATTAAAATAATAGATCTTTAGAGATAGAAATTACCCCTCTTTTCATAACAAATAATGCCACTCTGCTGATCTATACTAATATTGTAAAGAAGTAAAGTTTGTGTGTTTGTTAAATTGTTAGGAGTAATCTCGGGATACCAATAGAAAGCCACATTATTGCTGAGTGTGAAAGGCTGTATAAAAAGGAATATTAACATTATGATCAAAGAAGTGGGCACGGGTCTGCTAGTTTACAATATGATAATCATTTTAATTAATCATTTTTTTGCACGCTCTTTTCTTCAATGACTTCCGATGTTGTTTCTTCAACTAGAGTTGCATTTGTGTCTATCATAAACACAATACTTACTATAGATTTTAAACTTTTTTACAAACGTTTTTTAACGAACTTTAAGTTCTAATTTATTATGATAAAACAATCAAAATCAACGTCAAACAAACTTATTTATATACTAGGAGAACAGGATTTAAAATCAAACATTAGCCGTTTGAAGCGTTTCGTGACTCGCACAGAAATATAAAAAGATAAACGAATTAAATGATAGCACGCCAGCTGAAATGTACCGCGTTCTTGACGTCCATCACTCAGTTGAAATTATATTCGTAGCTTAACCTAGTTTGGTATTACGTTGAACTTTAAACTTTCGTTTTATTTACACTTTTTGCGCCTTCGTCTGCGATGAGTTTTATATGTAGCCTATCTCTGTAATGATATTATGAGATGTTAACGTGTGTGTGTGTGTGTATGTGTTTGTGTATGTGGTAAAAGCTACTTTATTTTGGGGATTTTCCAAGCTATACATTGTCATAAAAATAGACATAGAAATAGTAGACACTGAGCTGATTTTAATAATACAGATAAATCAAAAAACATTTATAGAAAACTCGAAAATTTCAAAGGTTAATATGAGGTCAACGACCGAATAGAAACGGGAAAAACGTCTGCCTTAAGAAACTATTAGATAGATTTTTCAATATAGAATATCTTTACCTTTTTTCTATGTAAGAACAATTTATATTTTAATTAAATTAAACTAAGGTTTAAAGTTTTACGTATAATTCTGAAGTCATACGATTCTATCGATTATGATTCGGTAAAAATCTCATGAAAAACATTAATTGGAACAGTTGACCGTTAAGAATACCGTTAAATGCTTAAATAAATTAAAATCTACAATGTACATACGTATTCTATTACGTGAGTTTAGAACGGTTGGATAATTATTTGTTTTTTTGCCGCTTGACAGCGGAATTATTCTAGAAAGCGTATTCTGATTTATTTGATAACTATGGAAACAAGATGGCCGTTGCGACGAAATGGCGGTTTAAATATTTCTTAATACGTAAATTATCTTTAATACCTAAATAATAGAAACTAAAATAATTAAAGAAAAATATATGTAGCTATTTTTTTGAGTTGATTATGAATATTGATAACGAATAATATTTTGAAACGTATTACAATATTATTTTCATTGTATGTCATTATTGAATGTCAAATATGTATTATGTGGCAGTACTTTTTTAAATAAATAAATAAAAATTCAATAATTTTAGTGTGTACCCGACCTAACGCTACAGAAATATCAATAATTAAAATAACCAATTGCATATCGTGAAAATTCCGTAACGAGACGATTTTAGTGCCTACACTTGACACTATTCCGACATTTATAATTTGGATAATTGCAACACTGACGCGAAATATTCCATTGCGGTTGTAATATTGAATT
The DNA here is from genome assembly GCA_026213755.1 of Eurema hecabe. Taxonomy (NCBI): domain Eukaryota; kingdom Metazoa; phylum Arthropoda; class Insecta; order Lepidoptera; family Pieridae; genus Terias; species Terias hecabe. The sequence continues at coordinate 8,520,684 of JADANM010007051.1, read as the reverse complement.
CAAGAGACTCTTTACATGAAAAAATAATTTATATGCAATGATTAGTTAATCTTTATAAAGATTTCATTGATTATTATTGATACTTTCTTTTTTTTTCAAAATTAATAAGTCAAATAGCTATTTGGGTTAGAAACGTCAAATTAACGCGAGAATGTTATGGCGCGGTTTTTGCTTTTTAAAAAACGAATACTGTATGTTTTCTTTATTATTAGAATTTACGTTAAAACAATATATTGTTATTTATATCCAGCGTTATTTAATAGTAATTGCATGTTTTAATAATCTCTCTTACGTCACATTACTTGTGAGAAAGAGACAGTGTTCTACAAAGCCGAAATTAGCCGAATGTCTCTTACTAAAGGTCGATTCGCCCGGTATTATATATAACTATTAACTATGTAATAGCAATAATTTGTTATGCTAAGTCCCTTGTAATAGGAGGTAAACCCTTCGCCATTATCCGGGTACAAATCGAAATCTGGTCAGGGCTCGAGTAATATCGTATTC
>JADANM010007051.1:8494376-8507183 GCA_026213755.1 Eurema hecabe | reverse complement strand
GATTCTACCGATGCACAGCTATTCTCGTCCAGCGCTAAACTTAAATGACGCGACCTATAATTTGCAGTTATTTGAATAACAGCCAGTTAATAAGTATAAACATTCTGACAGAATATAGAGAGAAGAACTAAAATCCGAACAGAGAAATAAAATAAAAAGAACTATCATTTTAACAAAACATTAATTAGGGCTATACAATTTAGACATAGAAGGTTCTTTTTTTCTATAAAACTATTGTAGAGTACAAATGTGTTTTATGTTTTAAATTAGATGCTTAAAATTCTTTATTTTTAATTAGCACGAGTTAAATTGCTTTCATTTATAGTCTATGTTTAAATGTATTAAATTGCCTTACAAATGTGCCGGCCGTTGACCGGATAATAACACAATTGCATTAAAATTTGCGACGCCAGCCCGATGCTATTTTACATTGCGAAATTAAATATAAAAATTGTTTTGGAATTACTTTTACGTGATTCAACTTTTGTTTGTTAATTAATTCGAAGTACTTAATATTTATGCTAGTCAATAGATGCATTTTTAACCCCCGACGCAAAAAGAGAGGTGTTATAAGTTTGACGTGTCTGTCTGTCTGTCTGTGGCATCATAGCTCCCGAACGAATGAACCGATTTCAATTTAGTTTTTATTGTATTACAGGTGTTTTACGGGCGAGTGTTCTTAGACATGTTTGATGAAAATCGATTCAGCCGTGTAAAAGTTAGCCGGTTAAAGTGGGGAAGAAAAGCCGAATGTCTGCAAATATGCTCAAGTGGGCAGTCTGCAAGTATATCAAATGAAAGGCTATGTACTTGTACATCACTAAAAACAACAACTTTCAAAAGTTTGCATGTCTGTCTGTCTGTCTCACGGGGGTTTTTTAAATTTTAATTATTGACTGTGTTTTCGTAACCGTATTTAATTGTACCTCATGTTTCTATAGATTGTGTAATAATAAGCGATTGTTGAAAGAAATTGTGAATTCAGTTCGATAGTTTCAGAGCTTGTCTGTACAATTAAAACAAAGGAAAAAGCACATCCAATACTTCACCGTAAGTGAACACAAAATTACTTCATAATAAGTATGAAATGATTACTTAGTTATGTTTTGTTATTTCCGCATGAGTATCGATAAATTATTATGTCTATAGCTTAATAAAAACAACCGTCGATCCAATTTACTTATAATAGTTCTGCTCAAATGAAATTCAGTTACGTGTAATAGATTTAGTGAATTACGTATGAATAAAATAAATAATAGTAAAAAAACTAAAAAACACGCTTTTAATAGAAAACCGAACTAAAAAATAGAAAATAAATTTTAAAGAATTTAAATTAAGAAAATAGTGTTAAAAATTTCAATGAATATAAATTAATAATAGTGTGAAGAAAAAGAATATTTAAAAAAAAGCGTGGGGTTATAAATATTTTATTGACAGATATGAGTACAGTGATTATCATTTCGATAATATCTTAAAAAGCACCCCACGCTTTTTTAAATAAAATATATAAGCTAATAAATAGCGTGTAATAAAATGTTTAATACAATAAGTGTTGCTATTTTTAGGTAATACAGACATTACTGAAATGCAAGAAACAAATTAGACCAGAAAAAAATTAGACGCTATTATAGAACATATACATACATTCGAGACTAAAAAGTTAAAATGATTATTTCCTTTCGGTTTATTGTATTAAAGTAATAGAACTCGAAAGGCTTAGCTTACAATATACAATAGGTATTCAATGTACTCTCGACTTTCTATGAATATTCCGCTTAGAAAATAAGAAACAATACAGCTTTAGTCGCCTTTAGAGAACGGGAAACACCTGCCAACTTCGTGATTCCAAGTCAGATATTCCCTTGATAATCGCTTTGCAATGCTTTGAGATATTTATTTTAATTGAATCGGAATATTGTTTGTAATGTCTTTGTGCTATGATCGTATTACGACCTGCTGTCTCTCCTCTTTGTACTATTCTTTACACTCTTCTTCATAATTACTTTCTCGCTTTCTGGCTTCATCATTATCTGCTTGTTTCTCTAAAATACAGGAAGTCGATATAATGCCTATTATAATTTAAACCGTGGCTTTAAATATTGATTCTGTTCCTGCAAATTTCATACCATAAGGCCTTTGTAATAATTATAAATAAAATATAATAATAAAGATACAAACCCAACGTATTAATTTAAACTAACTCGATTTGGGTATGAAAAATAAAGACTTCAATATTTTCTTTTAAATTTAAAAAAAATTGTATAAAATATAACACCTTTCATGAAGATATTTTATTGTTAAAATCATAAATTTGGTTATTCCTCATTATAACAAAACAGTAAATTATGATCAGAAAATATTTAAACCGACTTTAAAAACTATTTCCATACTCTCATACTTACTAGAACAGTTCATAGCTTATAGATATTTAATTAAAGCTCTGGTTAGTTACTTATAAGTATCTATAATGAATTCAGTTTCTTCCTAACGATGCATTGTTCCGTAATTAAGTCACTTAACTTAAGTCACTTAATCTAGCTCAAAGAGCCGACAGTGCGGCCTGCGGTTACCGACTTCACTTATATAGAAATGCTTAAGCTTACAAAATATATGTATTTTGAGGGATAGCTTTTAAGTTATTGAAAAAAAATTATTTTAGTTTTTAATACGGAAGTGAGTTTTTGCGTGTAAGAATAATAAACATCAATAATTGATATTTAAAAAGTTTCGCAATTATAATCCTAATATATATAAATCTCGTGTGTGTTAAAAATGTTTGTCCTCAATGCACTCCTGAACCACTTAACCAATTATAATAAAATTCGCACACCATGTGCAGTTCGATCCAACTTGATAGATAGGATAGCTTACATCCCGGTATTGCCCCGGGGGAGGAAACTATGCGGGTAAAACCGCGGGGAACAGCTAGTAATATTATAAGTAGGGAAGGCGATCGGTATGTCGACTAAAAATATAATTTGTTGTTCATTGGATGGATTAATGAAAAATAATAGATAACGCGCGTATTTTTTAGTTATTGTATTATTTAAAAACTTAAGGAGATAAATTGATTTGGAAAGTCACATAACGTGACTGCTTTGCACATTTCTACTTAGGTGTGACGTTATTAGCCCCGTAACTTAAATATATAAACAAAAAATACGGCTAAATTTTGTTACTATCTAAAAGACGGCCTAATTTTTTATTTTCATTCCCTGTCGTCTAACATATTTGCAGGGTGTTATAGTCCATTTTATACCATTGTCTGTTTAATTATCCTTCAAAATGTAATGAAAAATAAGGCATCCTTTTGTAATTGATTTAAATAGTATTCCATTCCATGGTCTAATGGACTCCCTTTAAAAAATCGGCGTACTGTATAGTATGGCTGTATTAAGGCTTACATTAAGGCTTACATACCCAATGTTTTCGTTACAGATTCACACACAACCAAGAAGTTTTCGGAGGAACCGGAGTTCGAGCGACCGATCGGCAACCACACGTTCTTTTTGGGGCGAGAAGCTATTCTTGGTTGCTCGGTTTTGAACCTCGGGAAACATAAAGTTAGTACAAATAATTTATATAGTCGTATACTTGTTTATGTATTACGTAAGCAAGATTTATAGAATTGTATAATATACAACGTGTAACAGAAATGTGTGGTAATATTTTTGTGTGATGTTCAGATTCTCATAGATAGTCTATATACAAGTCCCCGCATTAAAATAAACATATTTGAGATTTTTTATTTCATTAATTCATCAATAAAATCGATACTATTAAAATCAAAACAAAAGTGTAACATCACTTTTCGAATTCTAATGACAGAGACAGCAGAAACTTTTTCAATAAAATGCATTGTCATAGGGTCATGCGGTCATTGACACGTAACAGCTGATAGCTCTAAAAGTGATGTCAAAGCGTCGATAAATTTAAATATCGATATGCTAGTCAAAAGAAATAAAAAATCAATACCTTGATAATAAATAGTTCAAATGAAATGAATTTTTTATATATTCATTTAAGATTAGGTATTCTTTGCGAACGTTAAATATTACCACGCATTTCTGTTACACGTTACAGTACGTGACTTCATTCAGGCTGTACCTATTCAACCTAAAAACTACCATACACCTATTGTTTAGATTGTTTTGCTTAAGAACCATCCTCGAACATCCGGAGGAATATTCTAAAAAAAATATTATGTAAATCGGTCCAGCCGTTATCGAGTTACACGCTTACCGACATATTTGGTGACTAATTTTTATATTGCAAAAGATTATAAAATTCTACGAATCTTCCTTATAAGATAGTTGTTTAATTCTTTATAAAATATAATACTTATCACACTGATGGTGCAAATACAAAGCTCTATACATAATTAACCAAAGTATTTCCAAAGACTTCCAAAGGGACTATTTTATAATAGAAATTAAAGATTATTTAAATTAAAAAATTGAGATAATTTAACTTCTATAAGCACATTTATGAAAATTAAAATTTTCACCACAGCAGTAATATGCAAGAAAACGTACCATAGGAAATTATTAGGCCATAATATTATAACAAGATTAAAAGGCACTTAGCAATGTTCCCAACATTGTCTACCTAGGTTTCAAACTTTGGCACTAAACTTGATGGAGTGCGCATAATTAATAGTTAAGTTTATACTGCGTTTATTACCCGTACAATGTGTAATTTTAACTTGCAAAAGTTTCCGAAAATACTCTTTTGTAGTACGTATTTTGTTACGGCAATTGACGATGCAAGTTTGCTAAGTTAAATAGACTAGTATTCAGTTTATTTTGATACAGAAGTAAGGGAATAAAAAGGGAAAAAGGAATTAAAGAAAATGATAGGAATATAAAGGTGATAAGCCTTTCTTTCGGCGAAATACTCATACGCAAATTAAATTTAAGGAGGCCTAAGACTCGTAAAGTTGACAGAATTGTATGGCGAACTGTCAGATCAGACCGGTTTAAGTTGTACTTAATTTTAAGTTGCGTTTCAGTAATCCGGCATTTAGCACATCTAAGAAATCTTTTCAATAACAATTAAATGTCGTGGATTGAGTGAAGTGTTTTGTTTCTTACATTCTAATACAATGTATCAAAAAATACGAAGGAGTTGCAGAAATATACAGAGAGAATACTTAGAATGACATTATAAATAATAAAAAATAATGTCATTTGCTTTCGTATTACCACAAATTGGCAATTCAGTCCAAAGGCGTTAAGCGCCACGAGTGTTCATGGGCGGCGATGACCACTTTCCATCGAGCTCGGTTCGTTTACCCCGACTATAGGTATAAACAAGACAAAACTATCAGATACATGTAATGCTAGACGCTAAATAAAAAGCTTATATCAAATACACTTCAATTCCATGAATTAATATCTATAAAGGTATGTATTTCAAAAGCAATGTATAACATAAAGTTGGATACAAATATTGCATCCAGTGATTCAATAATTACACTAAGCATCGAGTATCATAGACTACACTCAAATAAGGATTACTCCAGTGCGCTTCGGTACTGTATAATCCTTGCGGTACCACACTATATGATTCTGTATTCGCTTATTCAAAGATGAAACTATTCTAATCCGATCTTACTACTGTTATTTCTATTTAACGTGGAACTTAATAGTATAAATTTAATATCTAATTTACAATTTATTTTTATGTGTATGTATTTTTTTATTGACAATTTCACTTAATATGATAAAGCCTGATGTGAAGGGGTCATTGACACTCATTTCATATAAGTATAAAGTCTGACTTTTCTGAAGTCTATTTCTATCATGAGTTAGAGATAATTACTTATTATTTTTTATTTTAATATATAACAAGTAGCTATTGCTTCTGTGTGTGTGTGTGTGTGTGTGTGTGTATGTGTGTAGCATATTTGTTATACAACAAGTGTCTGTATGTGTATGTGTGTGTATATATTTACACACACATACACATACAGACACACACACGCTAATATTTAATTACATCTGTGCTCCAATACACTACGCTTACTCCATATTTTATGAGTAAAAACACATGAACACATATATTCGTAGATACAATAATTAGACACGAAACATCGAGTACCATTCACACACAGACACAAGTGCCGATTACTCCAGCGTGATACACTATAGTTTAATAATTCCCCGTGCGTTACACTATACTACATGTACGATTCCATAGTCAGTTAATCAAAGGCTACGCAATATGCAACTGATGTTATATGAACTGCAACGTGGCTTAGTAATTCATAAATTATGTTCTTTTTATTTAACTGTATATATTAAGAACTTTGGCAATCTTTACCTACTGAAAACTTTACACATGTATTTATAGCTATATTATCTATTAAATTACATCAAAAAATTTTCTTTTTTAACGTGCATTAATTCTATTACATGCAGTCAAAACTATAGCCCAGAAAGTCTGACCATAACTAAAAAAGTACAAGCCAAGAGTTCGAGGGAACGACCTATTTGGTTATAATCGGTTGGCGAAAAGTAGTGAATTCCTATGAACTTCACTTATCATTAAGCCCAACTATGAGGAATCATCTAAAGAGGAATTAGAACCTGAAATCTATTACAAAACAACACACAAATACAGATTACTCCAGTGTGAAACACTACGGTTCTATAATCCCCATGTAGCGACACACTATATGATTCTGTATAGTCCGACAAACCTTTATAAATACTAGCTGTGTCCCGCAGTTTTACCCGCGTAATTCCGGTTCTCGGGGCAATACCGAGATGTAAGCTAACCTATCTTTTAAGATGGATCAAACTGCAAATGGTGTCCAAATTTTATTATAATCGGTTAAGTGGTTTAGGAGTCCATTGAGGACAAACATTGTGACACGAGATTTATATATATTAAAATAACGCTTTTTTGTATAAATGTAACGCTTTTTTTGTAACTACAGAGATGAAGTTAAAAGCATCAAACTTTTTAAAACTCTTTTTTGGTTTCTTTTCTTTCACACAGGATCTAGTTACGCTTTTAAACATAAACACATAGGTTAATTAATATTAAAATAAACAAGTAAGTTGTAATATGACTGAACTTTCAATGAGGTTGACAGCAAATTATAAGCTAAGGATAGTGAGTTCATTGCTAGCAGTGCAATATGAAACTTCTAAATTTCTACGTAAACATGAGTATACTTTTATATTAGTACCTAGTGCTGACCTTAATGAATCATCTACATTCGTTTGAGTGAGTTAAACCAACGTCCAACCTGAGAGCCATTTCTATTCTATTTTCTATTGTTATTAGAAAATTCTACTACTGGTTACGTCACTTTATCGGGTAGCTGACGTCATCAACATATGTTCCAATGAGTTTGACACTAGTACTAGGTATATAGAGAGTTCATTACTACCAGTAAGCAGCAACTGAAACACGCCGCACGTAACAGTGTGGGAACAAACATTTGCGACCCACTTACACCTATTACTGGTTTATACATACTGGTAGAGAGCTTAAATTAAGCTGTAGATTTAATTTAGTGTCTAACTTATTAGTAAAGGTCGTAGGAGTTAGGAATTTACGTAATAGTAACGTTCATTTAAAAATGAATGTTTAATATTTCGATACTTATGCAATTCTTAAATTATATATGAATTTATTTTGCTAGCGTGTCTTTAAATGCTAAAACATTTAAAGTTTTATAGATAATGTCTCATTTTTGGGCTGATTCAAAAACTATCGATTAATTTCTATAACAATATTGTTGCATGTTGTTTTGTCCTGTAAAGTCTTTACGATAAGCTTTTCTTCTTTGTATTAATGTACACATTGTATTAATATAAAAAAAAAATTCATAAACTTTTGAAAGGCTTAAATTAATCTAATACCCTTACAAACTTAACTTTTATATATAGCAGAATGACTTACTTGACTTAATATCCTATATCCCCTAGGAGGGGAGGAGCGTCCACAATGCGCCGCCATCCCGTTCTGTCTTCAACGTCCCGTTTGTTTTCGCTCCAAGCCTTGCCTTACCTTCGCTACTCCAATGATAGTCCGCCGCCAAGTCTGCTTAGGACGTCCACGTTTACGTTTACCTCGGGGATTCCAGTCTAGGGCTTGCCTCGGTATATGTCCTGGATCCCTTCGGAGAGTGTGTTCTATCCAATAGATATAGATGGAGTATATTTGATGAAACTGTCTATTATATTATCCACGAAAAGTGACAACACTAAACAATGAAGTCGGTTAAAAACATTAAAATATTTCTCCATAAACAATTTGAATGTTCACTTTCGAAATCTGAGTATTAAGTAATACCGTATACAAGACACGTGTATTTATCATCCCCTAAACACACCCTACGGGGTTTTAAAACACCGGCTTCCTTATCCACATTGATTGTCAAATACACAAAGGGCAAATAATTACAGCAAGCTTTAAGTCTATCATGCTGAAGGCGGAAATCGCTAAGCAAAACCAAATTGGGCCCTTTGGTATCATCCGTTACCGCTGTGTGGTTAATTTGGTAACTAATTAGTGGGAGTGTCGGGTCTAATTATAGTGATGTAGTCAATAAACGTATAAGTTGAACTCGTATGAGGCTATGATTTCCTGGTACTTCTCTTAGCGCTAAGAGAAGATACTTGTCAAAAATTTTTCAAATATTTTTCCTCAATATATGTTATCAACTATTTTTGTTTTTCATTAAAGCACGGATTTAACGTAAACGACCGACGGTAAAAATTGCTAAGCTAACTTATTATTATAGTGTTATAGTCAATAAACGTTTTTAGTTGACCTCCCGTGAGGATATGATATCCTGGTAACTCGTTTTGTTCTAAGATCTAAGGGAAGCAAATATTAGACCTAAGTCCAATTGCGTGTGCTTTGCGTGTATAATTTATATATCAAGTAAGATCCTACTAATCTTAAAACGTTTGTGGGAATGTAGTTGTGAATTTATGTTTGTTATTCTTTTATGAAATTTGGTATGATCCCGGTATTGCCCCGGTACGTTATAACTTGATAAATACCTCATACGTTCGCAGGTAGGATGGCTCCGAGCGGAAGACCAGACAGTCCTGACGATGCACGAGAGAGCGGTCCTCGGATCCCGGTACGCTGTCAACCTAGACCCGCCTCGAACCTGGCAGTTGAGGATACGTCCATTGCGCGCTGAGGACCGCGGCTGCTACATGTGCCAGATCAACACCCAGCCTACTATGACGTGGCAAATAGGATGCATCGATGTTTTTGGTAAGTGGTATTGTACCACTATTTATGGTCAACTATTAGAATACTACTACGTATTTAGAATGTTTAGGTACTGCCTGATATTAACTAACGCTTTCTATATATAAGGCTTTAGCTGCTGAACCGATTTTGATTGAAATTTGGAACAGAGGTATTCTAGAGGTTGAGAGACGATGTAAATTATTGATTTATTTATATAACACAAAGGAATCCACTATATACATATACAATAAACATAATACATATAAATTAAGTTTAGGTGTTAAAGGCGGCCTTAAAATTGTTTCTTCCATGCAACCCGAAAATAAAAGATTTAAAATAAAAAATAAAGGAAGGGTAAGTTTTATTTAAGGAACAGTTTTTATTTCATTTTTCAATAATAATACTCTTGTGTTTAAAGAAACACAGAAGTAACCCTTCTTTAAAATATAGAATCGTAATAATATAAAAGACTGAGCAAAATAATTCCAGCAGCTAATAAGCTTCAAAAATCCCATAATACATTTCGAGGCAATAAGCACAAAGCACTTTTAAGTTTTTCTTAGATTTCTTGACGTAGTTTCTTAAACAATTCCCAGTAGAATTGCTTGTTTCATTTTACGTGTAGGTACTCCGTACTCCGCAAACTTATATTTAGTTCGGAAACAAAAACTGAGTATCGCTCTATAACTTACGACTTAGCTTGGATTGTTTTTTGAAGTTATATACTCGTATTATAACCATCTTCAGTTAAAGTGACTGGTATAAGAAATTTACCCTATAAATGTGTAAAAATTGAAATCTACAAAGAACATACATGACTGCAACGACAATCTATGTAAGTAGACCTAATTGTCTACTTTGAAATGTCTTCAATTTGCGTGCTTATATTGCAGTTCTAGGTGTATTTAAGAAAACTTCAGTGCCGCTATAACGCGTGTGGAAGAAACGCCAATTGACTTACGTCATTAGTACCATTTCCAATCTTGACATAGCCCGTCTCTCTTTGGAAGTATCCATAAACGGATTTCCCACAAACTGAAAAAGTTCATAATATACACTGACTAGTCATGCTTGCTATGGGTAAAATCGGCTTACGATTTATCCCCTTCGAGACAAAATTTAGGCTGTTTATAATATTAAGTTTATCCGCTATTGATAGTGGGGCTTAGTAACGTTAGATTTTTTAATACAACTTTATTAGGACATAGATTACTACTTAAGGAATAATTGTTTAGATCGCAATAGATTTTCTGTACATATTGTAATATCTATTAATAATTATTTCTTATAAATCATCTTTTTAACTAATTTGAAAACTAGACAAATAGGTTTAAGAGGTGTTGCCAGTAATTTTAATCTGATTTTTATTCGTCAAGTTAATACGTTTTTTTTGTTAATCGAATGTCAATTACATCCAATTTCTAATCGTTATTTGGGTCACGACTGAAAGTCAGCGTGAAAGTTGTTTCTCACAAAATGCTGAGTCATATTGTTTTCAGTTTTATACAAAGTTATATTTTATTCGATTTGTGGTTGCGTTTCATTTTCGTATATAGCACTGGCTGTGCCTCGCGGTTTTTCTCGTATAATGTGTGGTGTAAGCGTGTGTGTGTGAAGCGGTATGTCGCAATGTAAGCAAATAATTATTATAGTTCGCGTCACGAATCTTTAGCGCTGAACGAAACCTGCGCAGTAGTCAAAAATTAGGTATCGAGGTAAAGGCGAGGCGCGCGGGGCGCGAAAACGTCGGGTGCGCGAGCGTTAATTGGTTGTCACAGTCGTGTTGTCTTTCTCGCACCAATACGTCAATTACGAGCGCGACTCTACCGATGCGCAGCTTTTTTTTAAACTCAAGTTTTTTTTAAACTCACGGCTTAAACGTGCACACACTACTTTTATTTAAGGAACAAAAAAGGGCGTTTACATCACCATTTTGAAAATATATTCTTCTGTGCTAATGATCTCCTTTGTTTTAAATGTTTATGTTTTTTATTTATAAAAGTAACAAAATATAAACCCAAGTCTGCCTATAAAATGTATTAAATACACGATATTCCTATTCAACTGTTTGTATAGGAATATAAGAATACGTATCAAGTACTGCAGTCCATTATAAATTGTAACTCAGTAACCTTTTAAGCCGTCCTATGTAACTAATCGATCGGCTTGCTGCGGGCACGCGATCAACTGCATCGATTCTTCGCGTTAACTTTTATATAGGTCTTAAACGATTCGATGTTAATGTTGCTTTATATTCATTTAACAAGATTTAGGATATACACCTATACACACTTACACTACACACTCTCAAATATACTCATAGTAGCGACCTGCGCGGGCTTCGCTCATATTTGCATGTATTAAACATATAAACCTTGAATCATTCTATCTATTAAAAAACCGAATGAGAAACAGTTGCGTAATTTTAAAGATTTAAGCTACTTAGTTTTATACTATGTTTTGATTTTAGTGTAATAATGGATCGACCAATTTTACTTTTCTTCTTTCCTATTCATATTACTTGAAACATCATTATGTACTCCGTCTGTCTATCTGTCTGCATTTTTATTTTATATGAATCTCAAAATTTAACATTTGAGATTAAATCCGGAATTTATTATTTCAATAAGAGCTTTTCTTTAATCATATTATAATTAGTGTTGCCCAAATTCAGTCTTGGTCTTGCAGTCTTGGTCTTGTTCTTGCGTTTTTGCAAGACCAAGACCAAGAACAAGACCGCGTATTTTTAGCAAGACCAAGACCAAGACTGACCGTGCAAGACTTGAGCAAGAACAAGACATACCCTGCAAGACTCTTGCGTCTTGCAGCTAGGACTTAGGAGTAACAGTTCGGTGTATAGGTAGGTACGCTTAGGAATTCTATGAGACGCAAAAAACTGTATCAAATAATATGAAAAACTGGACCTATGCGCATTACGACTAATACCATAAACATAGCGAATAAAAAAAATTTTAAAATCAAACTGAGTGCATGCATAGTTATGTTTTAACCATCGGCACTTTGATAATGCGGCATCAAAGGTTTTGTACTTACTTCTCAAAGAAATTTGCCGCTTTTCGGAAGTACATGGTTATGATACACGCGCCGGCGGCTTCTTTTGAAATCTAAAACAATCGTTGCCGCCACGCCGAAATCATAACATTTGACACTATTTGATTGCCGCCATAGGGCGTAGGTATACTCATGCAAAATAATTTCGAATTTTTTTACACGCTTTATATTATTGTTTGATTTGCGGCGGCATCCTTATCATAGAGCCGGCACGTGGCGAGGCGGCGCGGTAGAAAGCAAGGAAACGTACTATAAATAAAGGAATTATTTTAATTCCAGTCATTTCCAATTGAGCTGTGCTTCGAGTGTAAATTAATAATTATTTTTACTCAATCACTTCAAATAAATGATAAATCGTAAAACTCTTTTATTAAATTTCTTATAACTTGAGGGTTCAATCTCTTTTTAGACAGATAAGTATTGTTCTTTAAAATACAGTCAAGTTATTGTAATTAATTTGTTTTTTTACATGTTTTAGCAAATGTAAGCTTATAAATCATGAATGTT
>JADANM010007051.1:8453818-8476004 GCA_026213755.1 Eurema hecabe | reverse complement strand
CGATTCGCTAACATAGATAGACGTTTCACGTTAAAACCTACGGCCGCGAAGCCCTATCCGATTTTTTATACTTTCTACCCAGTATTGGTTTGATGAAATCCACCAGATTACGTCTAGTTAAATATAGAAAGATTTTTAGTGAACTAGAAATTTGTATTTAAAGCTACATTTTATATTTACATAACACATTTAAATAACATCTAACTAATAGGTAGTTATTGAATGAAAATCCATATTTCCTACAAAGAAGTAGATACAAAATAAATCGCGTTTAAAATGTAAAAATAATTTTATTTTCTCGACGTTTAGAGTTCAATTTTATTTCTTATAGATGCGAAGCGGCAATCGAATCAATATGAACGGAGATTTACCCTCCGTGACTGCACGAACGTTTACCTTCTGCTAAACTTTTCAAATCTTTGACAATTGGAGCTCGTAAAAATTTATTTTATCCGCCCGTATAGAAATTATCCAGGAGTTTATAGCGAGCGTGAGCCCTTTTGCTGTTTGCCAAATATCGAAAGCGTTTATTTAACATTTTATTATCTTACGATTATCTGTTACTAGCTGTTGCCCGCGACTCCGTCCGCGTGGACTTTCATATAAACTTTGACCCCCCCGTCCACCCTTATAAACCTTTTATCCATTTAAAAAAGGAGCCTATGTTTATTACAATAGCTTCAGCGGTTTGGCCGTGAAAGCGTAAAATTACAAAATTTTCAATCCCTCGCGCAACCTTTTGCGCTTATCGGTTCAGTAGTTTTAGCGTGATGGATAGACAGATAGACAGACAAACAGAGACTTTCGCATAATTAATATTAGTATGGATTATTATATACCAGGATAAAAAGAATCGGTTGTTTGTAAAGTCGGTTTACTGACGATAGTTGACCGTGACGTCATAAGAAAATACTGATGGAATGGTTGCATTTTTTTGGCGATTGTGCCTCTTTATCGCTCGTTCCGCGCTCTCGCTTGCACTTCAAGCCTTAAATGGAACGTCTCGGAGCGAGGTAACGCCGTATTAGCCATGTTTTTCGTGCGTGCAGCTGGCACCATCGAATTATAAGACGTTATTATACCAAATATTTAATACACAGCATTTAAAAATAAAAAAAACGAATATACCCTATTATCCTAAGCATATATAAAAATATCAAAAATAAACATGCAACCAAGATTATTTTCATATCATTCAATCAAAATAAGATAACAAAAGTACAATAAACATTCTAGCCAATTCTACAATGAAACATTAAAAATAAATTTTGTATGTATTTAACATGATCTATAGTCCCTATATATTTTTTTATGCTTTATTTTTTAGGGTTTTTAAAGAAACCAAGATAAATTACGCTTACCTTTTTCAAACTCCCGTGACAATGGTTTCTTAAGTAGAATCGGTTCGTGGTCTTCCCTCCTCCAGGTGATCTTCGGAACTGGGTGACCAGATGCCTTGCACGTGAGGGTCGCGTTCTCCAACTCCTGGACCGATACGTCTGATGATGTATCGTCACTCACGATGTCTGGGGGTACTGTGGACAAGAAAGGGAGGTTTATTAGGATTTTATTTTATGTTGCTTGAGGTTTAATTATAGCTTATGGGGTCCTTTAGATAGAAACTATAAAGTATTTATTAATTTTATTGGTAAAAATGAGTATCGTATACCTTTTTCGTCACTGGTTAACTGGTTAAAATCACACCTTAGTAATAAGGCTACTATTTAAATTTTCGTATTTCTTATTATATTTTGTACTTTGTTCAATAAAGCTTCAATGACAGGAATGATAAAAACAGATGTAATTTTCTTATTAAGAATTATTATTTTAAGTAAATTGTAATTTTCATTGTGTTTGACTCGATAGGAGACTTATAATAACGTTTAAGTATTATTTATGTTCAAAGAAAAAATAGAAAAAAGTGTTCACACTTACACAACAAAATGGACTAGGAACGACATTATTATATAGCTCGTTTCTTCAATGTATTCCCCATATCCCTTTTATATTATATACCGAGCATTTAACACAATTGTTAACTTTCGCAACCAATATAACCTATCAATATAACAACGGTAATGTAAAATTTTCGACCAGCTGTCAACGTTCGCGCGTAATTTAAATTTCGAACGTCACTGAGACTGTCCGATCTACGCAGTAATTGAATTTTTTTTTATTACTATATTTCTTTTCAACCAGTCTTAAACATTTTAAAATTTATTATTTTTCATTTGTGTTTTACTTAGGTACTATTATTTGAAAATAAACCATATTCAAGTTTGTTAATCCAATTAATTTTTAAAAAATGAGTCCTTCTTTTTGAGAGTTACCAGTTACAAAAATTCCAAAGACAATTCTCATAAACAAATAGAAAGCGACAAAAACACACATAATGACGTAACAGCGTTCAATGCAAATGGGATCCGAGTTAGACATTTAAAACAAAGTTATTCCGTAAGCAAATATAAATCACGGGTTTATTGTGAAAATTTCACTTTCGCCCTCACGTCGGAGAAGTTCTGGGGAAATTGTCAACTTTTAGGAACATTTTTGTACCGTTTTATTACAAATTAATGCAACCGGATAAAATTGTTTTATGCAGATTAAATTGTAGTTGTTTATTGTTTTATTGTTTATCTAGTTGGGGCTCTCGATTTTACTTAATATAGTAGGTACAGTAATCATCTGGGTTTTTATCTAAATGCATGCATTCTCTGTAGTAGATTTTGATAAAAAAGAATTTAAAAGATCCATACATCCATACACCTCGAAAACAAAAATTATTACAAATAGTCATAGACTTCCTATTAAAATAAACAACAACAGCATAGAATATGTAGACAAATACATTTACTTAGGAAAACAAGTATCTTTCAGCTTAGACAATAATTATGAAGAAGTAGAAAGAAGATGTAACATAACCTGGAACAAATTTTGGTCTCTGAAAGAAATTTTAAAAGGAGAATATTCACTAAGTACAAAAAAAAACTGTCATAGATACATGTCTTTTACCTACCTTGACGTACGGATCCCAAACTTGGACGTATACACATAAAGTTAAAGAAAAAATTAAAATAACACAAAGATCTATTGAAAGAAGTACACTAAACATTATAAAAATACACAAAGTGAGGTCAGACATAACCAGAAGGAAAACAAAACTAACTGATGCTTTATCACAGGCACTAAAATTAAAATGGGATTGGGCTGGTCATGTATCAAGATTAAAAGATGAAAGATGGACCATTAAATTAACTACATGGACAGGACCCTCAGGCAAAAGAAAGGTTGGCAGACCAGCTAAGCGGTGGGCTGATGATATTGTCTCGGAAGTAGGGCGGGATTGGCTTTCTCTCGCCAGAAATAGAGAAGAATGGAGGAAGAAAGGGGAGGCCTTCACCCAAATGGGATTCACATCATCATAGGATTATATACAAATTAACACTTACTAAACTCATAACTAAATCAAATTCTTTGTAAACTAACACTACTAATACACATTTGCAATGGAAATTTAATGATGTGAAAAATAAAAGGCTATTATTATTATTATTATTATACATCCATACATCTACAAATCTTAATGTATGTAAATCACAATGTTTGTCCTCAATGGACTCCTAAACCACTTAACCGATTATAATAAAATTCGCACACCATGTGCAGTTTGATCCAACTTAAAAGATAGGATGGGTTATATCCCGGTATTGCCCCGGGAACGGGAACTACGCGGGTAAAACCGCGGGACACAGCTAGTAAATAATATAATCCTACAAACATTTGCACTGATATTAGTAATAAGGATCATTAATTATATTATTACAAGCTTCAAAACATTTAATACAATTTTTTTTTAGTATGGTATCTCCATACCATACTTCCAGGTTACATACATTCCTCCTCCTACAAACATCCTCTCTTTTATGAAGTCGGTTAAAACGAAATGTCTATACGAACTGAAAAAAAATTAAATACCAAATATGTCTAAAGATTATTATAACGATATGCATAATACAATAAAAATTCTAACATAATATTTTTACTATAAAAAACCTAAAACTTACTCGGTTGAATAAACCATGAAAGGGTAAGCCCAAATATATCACACATTAATATCGAACCATCAATCATATTGGATTTCTCTTGCGCGGAAAAGAAATTAAGCCGTTACGACACATTATTGACACGCCACAATTTGTTTACCGACTATTTGAATTTAGAATGTTTATTCCAGGGATTTTACTTTTCGAATATGCCATTCAAACGGCCTTTGATATGACAATGGCTATTCTTTTAAGTTGCATTGGACAGTTCAATTTTAGAACTAAATATTCGTTCGAAAACGGCAATGTTTTGTTCGGAATTCAAAAATAACAAGAAGCCGCACGATAAAATTGCCAGGCTTATATAAAAGCTATTCCAGTATTCATTGGTATGCAGAATATTTAGGTTATCGTATGAACTAACGTCACAGAGTAACGGTATATCGTTTTTGCTTCATCGTTTGTATGGTGGTTGTGATTAAACATTTATAGTTGTAGTATGATTTATATATGAACATTTGTATATACTATAAAGGTTTTACTAAGGCTAAAATAAGTTTATTTGTTGGAACTAACTAATCTTTGAAAGTGAAATCGGGATGATTTTTTTAAATTTAAGATAGCAACATTCGTGAGTATAAAGCCGCTTAAAAATATTTTAGAATTAGTGTTTGGTTTTCAGGTAAACCCTTAAAATCTTTTCCTTGCTTAGCAACATTCACAAAAAACATAATACAACATAAATACCACAGCGTAATGTTATTGAAATACAGAGCATATTAAAACCTCATCTTATTTTCATCCAAAATGAGCAGCACTGGCTGAAGAAAATCGCTAAAAAAAAAACTAATCGAGTCACGATTCCCGAAGTTCGAATATGGAATAAGTTCGAAATTGGAAAAGGAATCGCGACAGTCCCCGCGCATGCAAATTGTAGAATGTGGACGCAAATAAAAGAAAATTGCTAAAGTTTCAGTTTTTGAGGTTATGCCGCCAAGCTCAATACATCACGCGGCGTACTGCATGGCGGTAATGAGAAAAGGTAATTTGCGTCGCAAAAACTTCAGTCTGTTTTAGTTTGAAAATGTTTTAGATTGTTAATTGTCGAGTTTCAGAGTAACTGTTAATGTCCAACGTAATTTTGTTGGTTAAAGCGAAATTCATGCTGTGTTGAATATTTGCTTAATATAATTTTGAATATAAAGCTCACCTCATTTGTAACATAAATTCGAATAGACTAAATAATATTTGCTTGTTATAAATGAAATTTTTGTTCGCTTAATGAAAGGCTATTTTATTCCTAAACTTATTTAATGGGATTAATGAAAGCTTTTAAAAGATATAATATACATAATAGTTAACATAGCAATTGTATTAAACACTACAAAAACTATCTCTTTTAATATTTCGTGTCGATAAAAAGTCTTGCATTTAAATTTTAGTGAATATGGAATCCTTTAATCTTATTGTTGAAAATACCAATATGTATATCTTATTAAAGCATTATTTTCGCCAATGAAGTACTAGTTTTCTGCTGCGTTTTCACTAGCTTTAGTAATCAATTATGTTTTATTTATACTATCCAAAAATATAAAAGGAGAAACTGACTGACTGACTGACATATTAACGCACAGTCTAAACGGCTAAATGTAGGCACTTGAAATTTGGAAGTGATGTCCCTAAGGCACTAAGAGGTGTACTAAGAAAGGAAGTCCTGAAATTCCGAAAGGGAATTATTCGGGTAAAACCAAGGGGAAAAACAGCTACTTAAGCATATTAGGCAATGTGACCCGGTAATTTTTACGGTATAGGTAGCATAAGTGAACAGAAGGTTTACCTGATGGTGAGTTACCACCTCCGCACGTAGACTATCACGACAGCTTTATATTCTGTGAATGCATTGGCAGCCAATAAAATATTGGTAGAAGACCGTCGTAATGGTACCTAATAGAATTTCTCTAACTGGGCTAGTATCAGTACTCCATTCAATGAAAATAAAGAAATGATCTGATAATACGACTGTTCTATGATACAGATATTGAAATAGATAATTCAAAAAGAAATACGATTCAGATCAGTCTCAATCTGTAAATCAAATTTATCAAATTATCCTCATTCAAAGTTTAAAAGCCATATCCAATTTTAGACCTTTCTAGAAATACTGGTCCAGTATAAAGCCAATGTTGCTTTAAATAAATTCTTTACAATCCCGCTCACACAGGGATCAACAAGCCGGTGTCTATGTGTGAGTGGCCCTAATACCTTACACGCCTAAGGCGCTAGCCACATTGAAACTACGTCAGGTCCCGTTTACGTATATAAAAGCTAGCAATTCGGCTCGGATTTATATGGGTAGGTGTTTATTGTCGAACATTGTTTTGATCATAGGTTTGATAAGGGATATGTAACCTTTTTTACATGGTCGCGTTATGTTTGAGAATTGTAATATTGCCAATGTTCTGTTGTGAAGTTCTCGAAAGAGGTAGAAAGAAAGGCACTTCATTTATAAGATTTTGTTTTTAAAATAGTTCTTACTTGAGTATTTTAGGTTTCTTGTGTGCTTTAATGTAACCGACTTTCCAGTTATTTTTCTCATTTTTTTATCCAATGTTTCATAGTTAAGTAAATTTCTAAAGTACTACCTACTGTTATTTTTTGTACGCAAGTCTATTTTAAAATAAGTCTCTATAAGACTTTATTTTTAGAGTATATACTCCTAGATATCTATATAATTCATACTTTTTATAGCATGCAACAAGTGAGCAAGATTTGCCTGATAGTAAACGATCACCTCCATCTGTTCACTCAAAGGAAAGTGCTTCACAAATGCGTAGCTGGCTTTAAAGTAGAATAAAGGTATATTGTGAGATTCACGGGAATTTTAAATAAAATTTAAATCTGAATTACACCTTATTCTTCACATGTACTTTTAAATAATTATACGGGTATTTTTTCCTCAGTGTGACCAGCAAAAAACATTCCCAAAAACATTTCATCAGGCCATGTATGCAAATTTTAAATAATTTTGTAAGCATTCTAGGACTAATGTGACCAGCATAAAAAATCATAAATATTCCCAAGAACATTTCAATCAAGGTATGTTACTTTTGAATATTTTTTTTACGAATTCTTTCACCAGTGTGACCAGCATAAAAAGTCGTATACACCCAAGAACAGTTCAATCTGGCTAACCCCTAATACTTGACACGCCTGAACTCGATTGGTATTATTACACTATAAAACAATAAGGGTCAGATTCGTTCCCCGGGCCGTAAAGATAGTTCCGTTTTTTATAACATCATGAAGTTTTCACCTCAGACTTATATTGCTATGATAAACATAAGAGTGTATAGGGATTTTTAATTTAGGCGGGTTATTATGGACTGGTAGATGTTATGGTAGTTTTAACTTTTGTGGAGGACGTTAAAAATTTAAATAGTTCCGTTCATTTATAACTTCATGAAGTGTTTAGCTCAGGCCAATACAGCTTTGCTAGAAGTAGGAGCGTATAATTTTATAGGGATTTTAAATTTAGCCGGGTTATTATGTATTTTTAGGTTTTACTGAGGACATAAAATAGTTCTTTGTATTTAATCACTTTTCCAAAAATGACTTGTTTCGTATTAACTTAAAATTGGATTTTGAATTTAGGCGGATTATAATGATATTATGCTATTTTTAATTTTTACTTTTAACGTGGAAAATTAAGTAAGTAACATTGTATACGTTGTATGTAGTTATACTGTACCTATTTAATTAAGGCGGGGTATAAATATTTGAATTTGAATTGTTATTTTAATTCTTGTTGGCATGGAAAATTGAGAAGCCATTTTTAATTACGCTATGAAGTGTTTTTGCCGAATATTTCTATAATAGAATTATGGGTGCATATTATTGAAAAGATTTTAATTTTAGTAGGATTATTATGAAATACTTGAATTTTCTACTGCTTTATAGGTCGGCCGGTTGCAACGTTAGAAAAGAACAAACTTACTAATAAATGTGTACGGAATTTTAAAATTTACTCATACGTTTTTATATTACATATTCAAAATAATAATTTCTTATTATTGAATATTAATCATTCCTAATACTCCGCTGTCTGTCCGTCCGTTCGTCTGTCCGTCATAGTAAAAAATCTGAGAATATTTACGAAATCCGTGCTTTACAATAACTTGACCGGTCATTTTTGTGCTATATTTAAATTAATAATTAATATTAAATCCTAAAGGAAACGACACTATAACAACTTGTATACGATCAAAGACTTCAAGTTTCATAGCTCGCAATGTTTAATGTTGAATTTTATTTTGCCGTAGTAAAAGCATCGTTTAAGAATTTCCCTCTCGCATATTCGCTGCGACGTTGATGAAATATCTTTATTGTGTGCTCGCGTATGAAATATGAAAAAAAAAATCAAGTGATACGTTGTGTAACACACACGTAGTTGCAGTCTGTGACGTCACTGGATCGAGATTAATTTTTCAAGGCCTTTTTTGTATGTACTAACAGTTTGATAGCTGCGTTCGGGGTATGTATCTATACTTATATTATAAAGAAGTAAAGTTTGTTTGTTAAATTGTAAGGGGTAATCTCGAGATCTACTGAACAGATTTTAATAATTCTTTCACCAATAGAAAGCCGCGTAATTGCTGAGTGTCATAGGCTATATAAAAAAAACGATTGTTAACGTTATGATCTTTTTGTTGTGTCGTGTTGGGGGGAGACCTGGTGTCCTGAAATACAGGCCAAAAGCTTAGTTTAGGCACCAGTCTCCCACAATATTTTACTAAAATTTTGAATATTGTATTTTCCTTTCATTCTTATGCATATTGTGGTCAGAAAATAAATGTTTTTATTATGATTATTATTATTATGCCCAACGAAGTGGGCTTGAGTCAGCTAGTAAACTATAAACCTATCTTTTGTTAATTTATCTTATAACCTTCGAATTTTTCAGCTTATTGGACACAGACACACAATGATAGTTGGACTTTGTTGGATAATCTACAAAATAAAAATTAATCGCAAAATTTTTTGGTAAGAGCTTAACTTAATATCCAGACCAATATGGCAAATTCTTTTCTAAGTTCGTTGAAGTCCAAGGATAGTTTTTATGACAAAAAAACGAAGTATGTCGGGTCCGTAAGTATATAATGTAACAAATAGGTAATGTTAATAATAATATTATATAAATAGATACTTTAAAAACTATATTTTAATAGATAAAGAGCAGGCGACTATATTATAATATACATATAGGTCTGGAATACACTATCGGGCTTAAGAAAGTTTAGTTTAAAGATGTGTATTTTTAAATCTCTATTAAAAACAAAGTTTAATATGTACGTAAAATAATTACTTAGCGTTCATTAGTTTTCGTGATATTTAATTATATGGTAAGCGCGGCGCGGATCACTCCCAACAAACTTAATTAATATGACGTCATTGTACATTCGCTCCGTTCTTTCGTTAGTATCTATGTACCAGCTACCTAGTATATAACTAGATATAGGTCGCGTCACGAATGTTTAGCGCTGGACGAGAATAGCTGCGCATCGGTAGAATCGCGCTCGTAATTGACGTATTGGTGCGAGAAAGACAACACGACTGGGACAACCAATCAACGCTCGCGCACCCGACGATCACGCGCCCCGCGCGCCGCACCGCTACCTCGATACCTTATTTTTGACTCCTGCGCAGGTTTCGTTCAGCGCTAAAGACGTAGTATAGTTCGTGACGCGACCTATACTCCGCTAAAACCAAGCCAAGCAAAAGTGTAGACATCTTTACCAAGTAACTGATGGCCCCTTAAAATTAAAACCCGGTAGGTCTTTTTGAAAGAAATTCCAACATATGTATATATAGGCTCAGGGTCCGACATTATTTTAAAAGAAACACAGAAATCACTTCAGAACACACTTCTTTATTTTAACTAATTAATTAGTTAAATCACAATTAATAATTTACTAATTATATCGCAAGCACGGCCGTTGGTACAACTTGTGCACCGGGCGACAGTCGGCTAGCCAATGTGCGTACTGACTGACAAGCGCTGTCTTTTATACTGTTTTAGTAGTGGGGTGATCGATGACGTCACACCCGCTGCACAAGTTGTTTACAAAACCAGATGGCGGCGCCGACATATACAATATACATATACAGATTTCTATGTCTAAAAAGCAAGTGAGGTCTTGAAATTTGATGGGTACTTGGTACACTTCATACTGTCATAAATGTTGTCAAAGATTAATTGATACCAACAAGTTGTGTCAATACATAACTAGGGCTTGATATAATTTTATATTATATTAGTATACATACTTTCATTTTTTTACATTTTAACTTTGTTCGTTTTATCGTTCAATATGTATAAGCGTATTTTACAAAATACTTAAACCCCCGACCACCGATTTCCACCAAACCTCGACGGATATATAAAAAAAGCCTTTAACATTAATCTCAATAAACAACAAATAAAAAACCCTCTGATTTTATCATTTAACATAAATCTATGTACCGAAAAATCACCTACTATACATTTAACAAAATCGTATTTATATACCGAAAACTCAATACAAAACTTGCCAAACCCTTTGAACGTCTCCGAAACTGAAGAACAATTTTATCAAAAATAATTCGTTCGATACGACTTGTGACACCCGCGCCCGACAATAAAGTTCGACCCATAGAATAATAACGCCTAGAACCGAAATACGAGCACGCAAAGTGAAGCCTTTTCAAAGTAGACGATTTTGTCTACTTACGTAGAACGTCGCATCAAAATTCGAGTGTTTTCGTCGATCTAAATTTTTCGACATTAATAGAGTAAATTTCTTATAGTAGCAACATTATCGGTGGGCTTGTGCGCGTGTCAACATGCTTTACACTGACATATATACAGTTTTGGCTTCACGTGCCAGACATTCTACCGCCTGAACAGTGATGTGAAAATGTCACTGTGCTCCGGTCTGAAGGGCACTGTAGCCAGCGAAATTACTGGGCTCATGAGTCTTAACATCTGATGACTCAAAGTGGGGAGCGTCGGTGTAGTGCACCTGCCCGGAGTTGGGCTTTAGAGCAAAGTTCCGGGTAGCACTGCATTGGCTATGGGCTGGCGTTACTCTTACCATCAGGAGTGCGTCCAGCTCGTCTCCCCTCTTCATATTATAAAAAAAAAAAACGTACGGTGGACGGATTATTAAGGGAGTATCAGTCTATGCGTTATAGTCTATGGCACGACCAACTTCGGATTGAATAAGGAATAGCGACGCCGCATGCAAATGCGACAATATTGCTAAACTCAAACCTCTTTCATCTAAGCCGGCCTTGTCAAACTTTATTTTTATACTAGAATATACCCAGAAATGTCGCTTTAATACGTTCCGATAGTTTCGTATTTTTCCTCTTTTGAAGGATAATCAAATTCGATTCGGAATATGTGGGTGACGGTTTGTTTGTGAATTGTATATTTGGAAGTGTGGGTATTAAATAGAGTGGTACGCAATGATGTTATATTAAATATACAAAAACATCCTATTTGATTGATTGTTGCATTCACGCGCAACTAACAAAACTATCTATCTCTTTCTTTCTTGTTGGTTTTATCATTTGTTTCTTTTCTATCGTGTTGACTTGTATGTGTGCTGTCGCTGTTGTGAGGAACACTTTTTTCGGTTGATTTGTATGGGTATAACATATCTATTATATAACATTATTGGTGGTACGTAATTGTTTTGTAATACTAAGACGATCTAAGTTATATGTAGCGTGGTAAAGTATCGATATTTATGACTTCGACTTGGTTTTAGAGAATGTAGTCAGAAATATTTTTTTTTGTTAGGGACAGTTATTTTCCTTTTAATTATTTTGGTCAAGGACAGACAGACGGAAAAATGACTTTGTTTTATACTGTAGCGATTACCATACAAATGTGCACATTTCATAAAAATAGTTACGGCTATTTATCATCGTTATATTTTAAAATAGCGTGCTTCATAATGCCCGACCGACTTTTATAGCAGTTAGGATAAGAAACTTCACACATTATAATATGATAAAAGAAAAGCTTTTATTGAAATAATAAATTCAGGATTTAATCACACATCTTCAGTTTTCAGATTTATATACAACAAGCGACCCACCCCAGCTTCGTTCGCATATATTGTACATAAACCTTCCTATTGATCACTCTATCAATTAAAAAAGCTACATGAGAATCGGTTGCGTAGTTTTAAAGTTTTAAGCATATATAGAAATATATTATAGACAGAGATATATGTATATATGTCACTACATATAAATGCCGAACAAAGTGATATTAGTAATAAGGGTTCTTTTTTTTCTTTCAAGTACTAAAATGATCATTCCATGTTATACTTATAATATACTACATAGTATAAAATAAAGTCGCTTTCTCCACCCCTATATCCCTGTTTGCTTAAATCTTTAAAACTACGCAACTGTTTCTCATGCGAGCTTTTTAAAAGACAGAATGATTTCAATAGGAAGGTTTATATGTTACATGCATTTATGTGAGCGAAGCCGGGCGGGTCGCTAGTATAGGCATATTTGAGTGTGTATGTGTGTGGGTGTGTATGTATTGGTGTTTTGTATCTAAACAAAGTAAAATGAGTATAAAGCAACATTAACATCGAATCGTTTAAGACCTAAATAAAAGTTAACGCGAAGAATCGATGCAGTTGATCGCGTGCCCGTAGCAAGCCGATCGATTAGTTACATAGGACGGCTTAAAAGGTTACTGAGTTACAATTTATAATGGACTGCAGTACTTGATACGTATTCTTATATTCCTTTACCAATAGTAGAATACAAATATCGCGTATTTTATACATTGTAAAGGCAGACTTGGGCTTATATTTTGTTACTTTTATAAATCAAAAACTAAAACATAAACATTTAAAACAAAGGAGATCATTAGCACAGAAGAATATATTTTCAAAATGGAAAAGTAAACGCCCTTTTTTGTTCCTTAAATAAAAGTAGTGTGTGCACGTTTAAGCCGTGAGTTTAAAATATAACTAAATGCATAGTACTAATTAAAAATAAAAAACAAATGACTACGCTGTTTTAGTTTAAATGGCATGTATTCCAAAAATGTCCAGTGGCCGGGTGAGGATGTGACAAATTAAGACGTCTATTCCGTTTCGATGTTCACTTTATTCTCATCTAAATATTACGCGTATAGTACGCGTCATTTATGTTAAGCGATTGACGAGAATAGCTGCGCATCGGTAGAATCGCGCTCGTAATTGACGTATTGGTGCGAGAAAGACAACACGAATGTGACAACCAATCAACGTTCGCGCACCCCACGATCACGCGCCCCGCGCGCCGCGCTTTTACCTCGATACCTTATTTTTGACTTCTGCGCAGGTTTCGTTCAGCGCTGAAGATTCGTCACGCGTACTTTACTAATTATTTGCTTACATTGCGACGTACCGCTTCACACACGCTTACACTACATACACTATACGAGAAAAACTGCTAGGCACAGCCAGTGCTATATACGAAAATGAAACGGAACAAATCGAATAAAATATAACTTTGTATAAAACTGAACACAATGTGACTCAGCATTTTGTGAGAAACAACTTTCACGCTGACTTTCAATCGTGACCCAAATAACGATAAGAAATTGGATATAATTGACATTCGATTAACAAAATAAAACGCATTAATTTGATGAATAAAAATTAAATTAAAATTACTGGCAACACATCTTTCAGTCTAATATTTGTCTATTTTCAAATTAATTAAAAAGATGATTTATTAGAAATAATTATTAAAAGGCATTATAATATATACATATTAATACATACACCCAATCGGTTTAGTTGAACCTCATTTCTCCAGAAAATCTATTGCGATCTAAACAATTATTCCTTAAGTAGTAATCTATGTCCTAATAAAGTTATATTCAAAAATCTGACGTTACTAAGCCCTACTAATAATAGCTAATAGCGGATAAATTTAATATTATAAACAGCCTAAATTTTGTCTCGAAGGGGATAAATCGTAAGCCGATTTTAGCCATAGCAAGCATGACTAGTCAATGTATATTATGAACTTTTTCAGTTTGTAAGAAATCTATGTCAAGCTTGGAAATGGTACTAATGACGTAAGTCAATTGGTGTTTCTTCCACACGCGTTATAGCGGCCTTAAAGTTTTCTTAAATACACCTAGAACTGCAATATAAGCACGCAAATTGAAGACATTTCAAAGTAGACAATTACGTCTACTTACATAGATTGTCGTTGCAATCATAGATAGCATCAATGGTTTGTTCTTTTTTTACACATTTATAGGGTAAATTTCTTATACCAACAACATTAACTGAAGATGGTTATAATACGAGTGTATAACTTCAAAAAACAATCCAAGCTAAGTCGTAAGTTATAGAGCGATACTCAGTTTTTGTTTTCGAACTAAATATAAGTTTGCGGAGTACGGAGTACACGTAAAATGAAACAAGCAATTCTACTGGGAATTGTTTAAGAAACTACGTCAAGAAATCTAAGAAAAACTTAAAAGTGCTTTGTGCTTATTGCCTCGGAATGTTTTATGGGATTTTTGAAGCTTATTAGCTGCTGGAATTATTTTGCTCAATCTTTTATATTATGACGATTTTATATTTTAAAGAAGGGTTACTTTTGTGTTTCTTTAAACACAAAAGTATTATAAAAACCCTTCCTTTCTTTTTTATTTTAAATCTTTTATTTTCGAGTTGTCTGGAAGAAATCACGGCCAAACCAAGGCCGCCTTTAACACCTAAATTTAATTTATTTATTTAGTATATACGATTACTTTGTGTAAAAAAGATTTAAATAAATAAGTAAATTATTTACTTCCTCTCTCAACCTCGAGACTATCTCTGTTCTTAATTTTAATCAAAATCGGTTCAGAAGCTTAATCCTTATATAAAGCGTTAGTTTCGCATTTTAAAATATCAGGTAAACATTCTAAATACGTATAGGTCGCGGCACGGATGTTTAGCGCTCGTAATTGACGTATTGGTACAATCAAGACAACACGACTGGGGACCCAATCAACACTCGCGCACCCGACGATCACGCGCCCCACGCGCTGCGCCGTCCCCTCGATACCTTATTTTTGACTTCTGAGCAGGTTTCTTTCAGCGCTAAAGATTCGTGACGCTACTTATAGTAGTATTCTAATAGTTGACCACAAATAGTGTTACAATACCACTTACCAAAAACATCGATGCATCCGATTTGCCACGTCATAGTAGGCTGGGTGTTGATCTGGCACATGTAGCAGCCGCGGTCCTCAGCGCGCAATGGACGTATCCTCAATTGCCAGGTTCGAGGCGGGTCTAGGTTGACAGCGTACCGGGATCCGAGGACCGCTCTCTCGTGCATCGTGAGGACTGTCTGGTCTTCCGCTCGGAGCCATCCTACCTGCGAACGTATGAGGTATTTATCAAGTTATAACGTACCGGGGCAATACCGGGATCATGCCAAATTTTATAAAAGAATAACAAACATAAATCCACAAATACATTCCCACAAACGTTTAATATTAGTAGGACCTTACTGATTATACCTATAAATTATACACGCAAAGTAGTTTGATTGGACTTAAGTATAAAATCTGCTTCTCTTAGATATTTACTAAGAACAAAAATATTACCAGGATATCATATCCTCACGGGAGGTCAACTAAAAACATTTATTGATTATAACACAATAATTAGTTAGGTCCGACTTAAAGGCACTGATTAGTTCTCAAAATTCAGTCTATTACAGTCAGTAAGTAGTAAGTATACCAAAGGACGATATTTTGTTTCGTTTAGCGATTTTTACCTTAGTTACAAAAATTTTATAAAATAAATTGAGGAAAAATATATTATGACATATTATGTATGATCTTTAAATGCTTTCACAGCTTTATTTTAGGCTTACAAATGCAATAAATAAATAAATCTTAAAATTCTTAGTTGAGATCGGTATCATAATTCTAGTATCTTCTTTTAGCGTCAAGAGAAGTACCAGGAAATCATAACCTCATAGGAGGTCAACATAATATACGTTTATTGACTACATCACTATAATTAGACCCGACACTCCCACTAATTAGTAACCAAATTAACCACACAGCGGTAACGGATGATACCAAAGGGCCCAATTTGGTTTTGCTTAGCGATTTCCGCCTTCAGCATGATAGACTTAAAGCTTGCTGTAATTATTCGCCCTTTGTGTATTTGACAATCAATGTGGATAAGGAAGCCGGTGTTTTAAAACCCCGTAGGGTGTGTTTAGGGGATGATAAATACACGTGTCTTGTATACGGTATTACTTAATACTCAGATTTCGAAAGGAACATTCAAATTATTTATGGAGAAATATTTTAATGTTTTTAACCGACTTGATTGTTTACTGTTGTCACTTTTATGGGTAAAATTATAATAATCGACAGTTTTATGTAATATACTCTATCTATATCTATTGGATAGAACACACTCTCCGAAGGGATCCAGGACATATCCCGAGGCAAGCCCTAGACTTTAATCCCCGAGGTAAACGTAAACGTGGACGTCCTAAGCAGACTTGGCGGCGGACTATCATTGACGAAGCGAAGGTAAGGCAAGGCTTGGAGCGAAAACAAACGGGACGTTGAAGACAGAACGGGATGGCGGCGCATTGTGGACGCTCCTCCCCTCCTAGGGGATATAGGATATTAAGTCAAGTAAGTCATTCTGCTATATATAAAAGTTAAGTTTGTAAGGGTATTAGATTAATTTAAGCCTTTCAAAAGTTTATGAATTTTTTTTTTATATTAATACAATGTGTACATTAATACAAAGAAGAAAAGCTTATCGTAAAGACTTTACAGGACAAAACAACATGCAACAATATTGTTATAGAAATTAATCGATAGTTTTTGAATCAGCCCAAAAATGAGACATTATCTATAAAACTTTAAATGTTTTAGCATTTAAAGACACGCTAGCAAAATAAATTCATATATAATTTAAGAATTGCATAAGTATCGAAATATTAAACATTCATTTTTAAATGAACGTTACTATTACGTAAATTCCTAACTCCTACGACCTTTACTAATAAGTTAGACACTAAATTAAATCTACAGCTTAATTTAAGCTCTCTACGAGTATGTATAAACCAGTAATAGGTGTAAGTGGGTCGCAAATGTTTGTTCCCACACTGTTACGTGCGGCGTGTTTCAGTTGCTGCTTACTGGTAGTAATGAACTCTCTATATACCTAGTACTAGTGTCAAACTCATTGGAACATATGTTGATGACGTCAGCTACCCGATAAAGTGACGTAACCAGTCGTAGAATTGTAATTTTCTAATAACAATAGAAAATAGAATAGAAATGGCTCTCAAGTTGGACGTTGGTTTAACTCACTTAAGCGAATGTAGATGACTTTTTTAAAATACTGATATAAAAGTATGCTCATGTTTACGTAGAAATTTAGAAGTTGTTGGCTTTCAGCTTAATGTATCACCTGCGTTTATGTTATAACTAGCTGATGCCCGCGACTATGTCCGCGTGGACTTTCATATAAACTTTAACTTCCCCTTTCTCCACCTTATAACCGTTTTTTTACTTAAAAATTGGCCTATGTTTTATCTCAGGCTCTAGACCATCTGTGTACCAAATTTCATTACAATCGGTTCAGTAGTTTTGGCGTGAAAGCGTAACAGACAGACAGACAGACAGACAGAGTTACTTACGCATTTATAATATTAGTATGGATGTTTCACAACAAGCGTAACTAGACCCTGTTTAAAATAAAAGAAACCAAAAAGGTGCTTAAACAAGTTTGATGCACTTAACTTTATCTCTATAGTTACAAAAAAAAGCGTTACATTTATACAAAAAAGCGTTATTTTAATATACATAAATCTCGTGTCACAATGTTTGTCCTCAATGGACTTCTAAACCACTTAACCGATTATAATAAAATTTGCACACCATTTGCAGTTTGATCCAACTTAAAAGATAGGTTAGCTTACATCTCGGTATTGCCCCGGGAACCGGAATTACGCGGGTAAAACTGCGGGACACAACTAGTATTTATAAAGGTTGGACGGGCTATACAGAATCATATAGTGTGTCGCTTCATGGGGATTATAGAACCCGTAGTGTTTCACACTGGAGTAATCTGTATTTGTGTGTTGTTTGGTAATAGATTTAAGAATCTAATTCCTTTTTAGATGGTTCTTCATAGTTGGGCTTAATGATAAGTGAAGTTTATAGGAATTCACTACTTTTCGTCAACCAATTCTAACCAGTTAGGTAAGGTAGGTAACCCCTTGAACTCTTGGCTTCTACTTTTTCAGTTATGGTCAGACTTTTTAGCTATAGATTTGACTGCATTAAGGTGATTAAAAGATAATGTTTGTATGTAATGTGATAGATAATATAGGTATTATTACATGGGTGTAGTCATTTAAAAAAAAAAAACAAAATTAATTCGACAGATGCAATTATAGGCATGTTATGAGTAAAAATAGCACAAGATATCTTAAAACGTAAATACAGTTAAATAAAAAGAACCAATTTCTGAATTACTAAGACATGTTGCAGTTCGTAGAACATCAGTTGTACGTTGCGTAGCCTTTGATTAACAAACTATGGAATCGTGCAGTGTAACATAGCTACTATTACATATGTAAAGTTTTCAGCGAGTAAAGATTGCCAAAAGTGTTCTTAATATATACAGTAAAACAATTTATGAATTACTAAGCCATGTTGCAGTTCATATAACATCAGTTGCATATTGCGTAGCCTTTGATTAACAGGCTATGGAATCGTACATGTAGTGTAGTGTAACGCACGGGGTTTATTAAACTATAGTGTATCACGCTGGAGTAATCGGCACTTGTGTCTGTGTGTGAATGGTACTCGATGTTTCGTGTCTAATTATTGAATCTACGAATATGTGTACATGTGTTTTTACTCATAAAATATGGAGTATAGGTCGCGGCACGGATGTTTAGCGCTGGACGAGAATAGCTGCGCATCGGTAGAATTGCACTCGTAATTGACGTATTGGTGCGAGAAAAACAACACTATGGGGAAACAATCAACGCTCGCGTATCCGATCACGGGCCCCGCGCGGCGCGCCGTCCCCTCGATACCTTATTTTTGACTTCTGCGCAGGTTTCGTTCAGCGCTAAAGGTTCGTGACGCTACTTATTAGCGTAGTGTGTTGGAGCACGGGAGTAATTAAATCTTAGCGTGTGTGTCTGTATGTGTATGTGTGTGTGGGTGTATAACAAATATGTTATACAAACACACAGAAGCAATAGCTTCTTGTTATATATTTAAATAAAAAATAATAGGTAATTATCTCTGTCATAGAAATATCTCTGTGATATACATAAATAGACTTCAGAATACTCAGACTTTATATATGAAATGAGCCTCAATGACCCCTTCACATCAGGCTTCATCGTATTAAGTGAAATTGTCAATAATAAAATACATACACATAAAAATAAATTGTAAATTAGATATTAAATTTATACTATTAAGTTTCACGTTAAATAGAAATTACAGTATAGTTAGCTCAGATTAGAATAGTTTCATCTTTGAATAAGCGAATACAGAATCATATAGTGTGGTATCGCAAGGATTATACAGTACCGAAGCGCACTGGAGTAATCCTTATTTGAGTGTAGTCTATGATACTCGATGGTTAGTGTAATTATTGAATCACTGGATGCAATATTTGTATCCAACTTTATGTTATACATTGCTTTTGAAATACATACCTTTAGATATTAATTCATGGAATTGAAGTGTATTTGATATCAGCTTTTTATATAGCGTCTGATATTACATGTATCTAATAGTTTTGTCTGTTAGATAGTTTTTTTTTAGTTTTATAGACTGGGTAAACAAACCGGCGGATGGAAAGTGGTCGTGAAACACTCGTGGCGCTTAAGGCCTTTGGAATGAATTGTCAATTTGTGGTAATACAAAAACAATTTTTTTTTATACTATCAAATGGTGAGACGAGCTGGCCGCCCTCCTGATGGTAAGAGAAACGCCAGCCCATAACAAATGTAGTGCTACCCAGAACTTTGTTCCGGGCAGGGGTGCAATACATTGACGCTCCCCACTCTGAGTCATAAGATATTAAGACTCATTAGCCCAGTAATCTCGCTGGCTACAGTGCCCTTCGGACCGGAGCACAGTGACATTTGCACATCACTGTTCAGGCGGTAGAATGTCTGGCACTGTGGGGGTACCCACCCAGTCGGTCTCCTGCGAAAGAGACCTACCCCCGGTAAATATTTAAGTATTTGGCCGAAAGAAAGGCTTATCACCTTTATATTCCTATAATTTTCTTTAATTCGTTTTTCCCTTTTTATTCCCTTACTTCAGTATCAAAATAAACTGAATACTAGTCTATTTAATTTAGCAAACTTGCATCGTCAATTGCCGTAACAAAATACGTACTACAAAAGAGTATTTTCGGAAACTTTAGCAACTTAAAATTACACATTGTACGGGTAATAAACGCAGTATAAACTTAACTATTAATTATGCGCACTCCATCAAGTTTAGTGCCAAAGTTTGAAACCTAGGTAGACAATGTTGGGAACATTGCTAAGTGCCTTTTAATCTTGTTATAATATTATGGCCTAATAATTTCCTATGGTACGTTTTCTTGCATATTACTGCTGTGGTGAAAATTTTAATTTTCATAAATGTGCTTATAGAAGTTAAATTATCTCAATTTTTTAATTTAAATAATCTTTAATTTCTATTATAAAATAGTCCCTTTGGAAGTCTTTGGAAATACTTTGGTTAATTATGTATAGAGCTTTGTATTTGCACCATCAGTGTGATAAGTATTATATTTTATAAAGAATTAAACAACTATGGTATAAGAAAGATTCATAGAATTTTATAGTCTATCTAATCTTTATAAAGCGCAAAACTCGATAACGGCTGGACCGATTTACATAATTTTATTTTAAAATTTTCCTCCGGATGTTTGAGGATGGTTCTTAAGCAAAACAATCTAAGCAATAGGTGTATGGTAGTTTTTTGGTTGTATAGGTACAGCTTGAACGAAGTCACGTTGGACCATTTAGTACATATACAACGTGTAACAGAAATGCGTGGTAATATTTAACGATCGCAAAGAATACCTAATCTTAAATGAATATATAAAAAAATCATTTCATTTGAACTATTTATTATCAAGGTATTATTGTTTTGATTTTAATAGTATCGATTTTATTGATGAATTAATGAAATAAAGAATCTCAAATATGTTAATTTTAATGCGGGGCCTTGTATATAGACTATCTATGAGAATCTGAACATCACGCAAAAATATTACCACACATTTCTGTTACACGTTGTATATTATACAATTCTATATATTTATAATTCTGCTTACGTAATACACAAACAAGTATATCCTATATGAATTCCTATATGAATCCTATATGAATTATTTATACTAACTTTATGTTTCCCAAGGTTCAAAACCGAGCAACCAAGAATAGCTTCTCGCCCCAAAAAGAACGTGTGGTTGCCGATTGGTCGCTCGAACTCTGGTTCCTCCGAAAACTTTTTGGTTGTGTGTGAATCTGTAACGAAAACATTGCTTATTTACAATAATAGTTAAAGAGAGTCCATTAGACCATGGAATGGAATACTATTTAAATCAGTTACAAAAGGATGCCTTATTTTTCATTACATTTTTCTGAAGGATAATTAAACAGACAATGGTATAAAATGGACTGTACCACCCTGCAATATGTATGACGACAGGGAATGAAAATAAAAAATAGGCCGTTTTTTAGATAGTAACAAAATATAACCGTATTTTTTTGTTTAAATATAGCATTTAAGTTACGGGGCTAATAAAGTCACACCTTAGTAGTAATGTGCAAAGCAGTCACGTTATGCGGCTTTGCAAATCAATTTATATCCTTAAGTTTTTAAAAAAGACAATAATTAAAAAATACGTACGTTATCTATTATTTTTCATTAATTTATCCAACGAACAACAAATTATTTTTAGTCGACATACCGATCGCCTTCCCTACTTACAATCAATATCTATACTCTATACTCATACTAATACCAATACTAATACTAA
>JADANM010007051.1:8418811-8442694 GCA_026213755.1 Eurema hecabe | reverse complement strand
ATTGCAGTGGCTTTTAATTAACTGTACAATGGTAATTAAAACAAGCCATTAAGAATAATGTATTGTGGGAAGGCGTAATTACAGTACATATCGTTAGTGGCGTATTGATTAATGACTAATGCCTTGATGCTATAATCTCTAGAGATAAACATCTGAAGCAAATTCAATTATAGATATTTTTGGTCTTTTATATAAGTTCCTTAGAAAACCGGCGACAAGTAATGGCATCTTATTAGAAATGTCTTTAGTTAGCTTTTCCCATCCTCCTTCTTTCCTTTCTTTAAAAATTATTTTTTATTATTAAGGTACCTTAAGCAACATTTAAACTAGAGTAATTCAGAAAGTACCTAATTTTAAAACTACCTAAGATTTTAGAATAAACGATTTTCAAAAGTGTATTTTCTGTATTGGGCTGTCTGTTCGTGATAAATTCAAAATTAATAATATTTGTTTTCGCATAAATACACCAGGATAGAACGATTTCAGCTACATCAGGTATTTCTTAAAGATTTATCTTATATTTTTAGTCATGAAATTTTAGCATAGCATTATATAATATTTACTTAACCAACTAGAGAAGGTCTGATTTTCGTGTATTTCACCTATATTATAATATGATAATGATTCTTCATATATATAAATATAGGTTTTAGCGTATTTATAGTCAGGGCAAGAAAAAAATGGTATTGTTTCTTACCTCTCAAAGCCATAGTAGGCAACAAAGCCAAAGCTTGGAGCATGGACCAGAAGCACGTCCGTTCCGTCTTCATCCCGACACTTTGACACTAACTCAACATTGTCATTAACAGGTATAGTCACTATTTACACTGAGTGATCACTGAAAATTTTCCTCAAAATTTCTTGCCTACCATGCCGTTATTTTGGGAGTTAAAATGATATGAAATGATTATATAATCTAAGAAATAATACTTCAATCGTCTTATAAAATAATAATTAAGTTAATGAGGCAATTCCAATACGAATGAATAGTGTTTGCGTATTGAGATGCAAAGTATTAATTTTATCACATTTAATGCAATAAAAAGGTATATTTGTTTAAAATTTTTGAGCAAGTCAAGTGTTTTGATACTCACATAAAAAATATTCCATTCAACCGAAAAGAACAGTTCAAAGCAAAATACATATGACGTTGATCTCACTTCAGCGATTACTATTAACTTTTTAATCTTTCAAATATGTAGTTGTTCCAACGTTAGAATAAAACGTCTCGTGTTAATTATTCTAGCGTTAGAATAAAAAGTCTAACGCTACAGTATCGTCAATTTTTGTACTCCAAATCTATTTTTATCAAGCTCTCGGCTCTTCAAAACAACGCTGCTCATGGGATATGTTAATGAACAGTCAAGTCTTTTATATTTAGTTGCTTCATATTTTGTTCTAAGCTTTTAAATTTCGTTAATACAATATTTTTACCAAGCATTTTTTGAATACGTACAAATTAATGTAGAGCATTGGATATTTTAATGTTTAAGGACTTTGATATTTGTACGTTAATTCTGTGTTTGAACAATGAAGGACAAAAGTATGAATGAGTTTTAGGCTTCTTTGTTGAAGATTATTTCAGAAATAGTATAGTTTGGAGTTATGAAATGTTACCAGTTTAGTTAAAATAATACAAACAGAAAGATAAATCTAACCGTTACGTTGTATAAAATATAGTAGAGGAGTTCATGTATTTTGTTTTATTCTGTTACTTTTTGATGAAACTGCTTTTTAGAGTAAGAAACAAAACAGTTCACTTGCTCCACAACTTTTATTATATTTATTTATTACTTAAATTAAAATAATTATACAACCGGTTTCAATTCATCATTATCATATAAGCCTTAATGGCTTATAAAAGAACATTGACTTTACGTAACGTTTTTTTGGTAAAATTTATTACTTGCTGAACGTTAATGAAAAATTGTAAAACCATGTATACCAAAAATATAACGAATTCAAATTTAATTAAAGGAATAATCCTAAAATACAAAGACAATAATAAATCAAATGTCTAGAACATGATTGAATCGTTTCCACTACGACCTTTGTTTCAATACAGACAAATTGATCGTAACCAATTAGTTGGAGGACCTTTTGTCGATTCCAATATAATATTAATAAAGTGTTATTTCATGAAATATGACATTATCATACAATCTACAAAAATACGTTATGTATTTGATTTAATGATGCTTCAATTTTGAATATTGAATTGTAAACAATAAAGGAATAAATAAATACGAACATACCAATTTTAACTTATTTGCTGCAAAAATTTATATACGAAGCTATATCACACGGACAACCATATTTTAAGAACAAGGCCCATTTGAATGCCTACTAAATTTAACACTAAGAGGATTAATAAACAAATAATGAGTAAAGGATAATATACTAAAATACCTACAATATATCCAAAACCTCACTAACGTTAATTTCCATATATCAATGATTACTTTAGAACTTTAAACCCGGTCCAATTTCAAAGCAAATACACTCACAGACATTTCAATCACAAACATCGGAACGTCTACGATTCCTTAGCGCGACACGTCCGCATCGTAGGCCGACTCGTAGCACACTGAGCTGCTGTAGCACACAGCTACGAAGCGTCTATGCTACGTAACGTTGCATGAAAAGGTTTGTACTCAAACGTTTAAGCCCTGCGCCTTTTTTCATGAATTCGAGTGTCGTTCTTCACCGAGGTTTGTTTAAGAAAGCCTTTCTGAGAGTCATATTTTGTAATGGTCAAAGGAATAGGGTATTTCTTTTTGTATGAAATGGAACTGTTGATTTTTTCTCTTTCTTCTTGCATGTCTGCTCTCTAATTGCAAGCGTTATTGTGATGTTATTCCTATGTATGTATGTTATTGTAGCGTGCATTTCAGGTTATCTCCAATCGCATAGACATTTAAAATTTAAGTCTGTGTTAATTGTAAAATAAATAAATTGATTATTACTTATAAAATCAATAAGTGTATAAAAAATAAATTTAACATATACATCGCATAATTGACACTATAAAGCCAAGCAAAAATCTAAATAATTATTGCCCTAAGAAATAATTAATTTTATTAGAACCTAGTTATATCACAACCTTACTGCACTGACCTTGTTTATTATTTAATGCTTCAGTTACTCGTATATTAGTTAAGCCACTTCAGTTATGACACGTTATAAAAAGATTATTTATATGAAGCCAACGCGATCTAAGCGTTTTCTCACCACTTGCTATGCTTAGGAATGGATGACAAACCTTTTTAATATTTACTTATATATAACGTTCTTTTTTTCATTATGTACTGTACTAAATAATTAATAAAGGTTAATTATAGGCAATGTCTGCGCTTACTAGGAATGCTACAGGCATTACGGTAATTTGTAAATGATGTTTGAAATAGTTTTTTTTTTAATTTTTGTTGCCAAAAAGGTACGTAGCTGTATTCCGTTACTATGGATTTTATATTAAATACAAATAAACTTAAATATTGAATTTATTGTAAGAATAAAAATAAAATTGACAGTCACACCTTAAGTTCATTAATTTATGTTAGTACATTAATTTAAACTTGATAACGTGTTCTATTTAATTTTCCAGAAAGCTGGATACTCTTTAGATATGAGTAAAGTCGCGGTAAAATCCAATCGTTTAATTACTATTGTTTGTAAATCGGTAAACAAAAGCCCTTAAATAGAAATTATTCGTTTGAAAGTGATAAATTTCACGCTCAATGAAGTGTGACACGGTCTATCACAGTATTTATAGATTACAACATTTGTAATGAATTCTCTTCGTGACTGTTTTTCTAAGTATTAAGATACCTGGTAAGATTGTCGTTCTTTTGTAGTCAATAGAATCTCGTCTATGATGTATCTAATTGTGTTTCATGACTAGAAGGCACAGCCTTTACTGCTGTTTTTCTCATTACTTCTGCTCTATTTTAAAAGGCTAGCTAGACATTTGTAAGTTTTACTTCAACGCTTGTTGTAAAACGCTTCAAAACGCTTGAAGTAAAACGTTTCACAACGCTTATTTTGAAACGTTTCACAGCGTTTCTTTTGAAACGTTTTACAACGCTTGTTGTAAAACGCTTCACAACGTTTGTATTGAAAAGTTTCACAACGCTTGTTGTAAAACGCTTCACAACGCTTGTTGTACAACGCTTCACAACGTTTGTATTGAAAAGTTTCACAACGCTTGTTTTGAAACGTTTCTTAACGCATGTTGTGAAACGCTTCACAACCCTTGTTGTAAAACGCTTGAAACTTTAAATCATTATAAATCAATCGCTTTTTCAAGCCTGTCATAGACTATTTAACAATATAGACAGTTTTGCGTATCTTAAATGTCAATTGAAGACAAGTCCTTCCATAATTAAATCATCAGTCCAAAGCTGTGACCTTTTGGAGTTGAACAATGCCGTGAATATTCCCGTGTTTCTGTAACACTAACGTTGAATTGAGTATCGTCTTACAGCCGTATCTTGTCAATTACAATCGATGTTATGTCAATTATGTATGACACTGTGACCTCGTCATATTACACACAATGGTATAGTGTTTCATTCAAATAATATATTCATAAGATAATGTACATATAATATAAGTCTTAGTTCTTGATGGAAATGGTTCAGAATGTATTTCTAAAAAGAAACTAATACACACGTTGGAAAATTACCTTAATGTTTTTTTTTTATATTTAAATTTAGATAGTAAATAAAATGTATTATTAAACAGAGTCTGTTATCTGTAAAAAATAGATAAAAAATTATAATGAGTAGGAATATTACAAAAAAATAATTTACATACAAAATTTGTCTAAAGCATAAAAAATTACTAACAAGTTTTGGGTAAAATTTTAATGACTTTTAAATTACCAATTTTATTAAGTACTAGCTGTGTCTTGCATTTTCACTCGCTTTAAAATTGATACCGGATTCTTAATTACTTGATTCGCCTTTTTCGTGACATCAAGCCAAGCTTAACACAATGCTTAGTTAGCATAGCAACACGTACATAAAAACAGATGCATTAACATTTTTGGTGGGTTAGGCTTTGGCTAAGAATCTTTCATACATAAAGTTAGAGCTCATTCATATTAGTAACTAGCTGTTGCTCGCGACTTCGTCCCCGTCGGATCTATTTCTATTATTATGTTATAGTGAGTCAATCTTAGAAGATAGACATATACTGACGAGGACTTTTTTTAGATCATTTAAAGAGGAATAATTCTTTCATACATATTATTTTTGTATCTTGAACCGTTTTCTCAGCGCACGCAAAAAAAGCCCTCAAAGATGAATAATTTTCCCCGTTTTTTCCATATTTTCCATTATATCTTCCTATTAGTCGCAGCGTGATGTTATGTAGCCTAAAGCCTTCCTCTATAAATGGTCAATTCAATATAAAAAGAATTTTTCAATTCGAACCAGTAGATCCTGAGATTAGCGCGTTCAAACAAACAAACAAACTCTTCAGCTTTATATATTAGTATAGATATAGATAAGGTTTAGTAGCTTCTATTATTATTCGAATAGACTCAATTCCATAGTTAACTGCTTTCAAAATTTCAGCGAATTCGACACAATATTGACAATGCGCAGGTGTTGTTAATTTTCCGGATATCTGTCAAACGTTAATTGGTCAGCAGCAAACAGACGCAATGCCTGATTAGATAACACATTTAGCACGGAACTAGGTACAATAGTAGGTCACTCGTACGAACTAAATGAATGAACGAATGAGTCGAGACAAATAGTTATTTTTTTTTTCTTGTGAAATACTGGCAAGTTATTATCTATTTTTGTTATATAGGAAATATTATGTTTGATTGAATATTTAAATTTAAAAAATGGAACGTGATATTTTTGATGCTTTAATGAATCTTAATAGTGAAATTCTTTGTTTCCCTTTTTACAAAGACAAAGATAAACATATTTTCAATTAGGTTAAATGTGGTAGCTCGTTTGCATCATCGTGGTCACTTCAAAAATAGTTTAAGAAATTCTAAACACCACAACATCTAAGTAACCTATCCCCTATTTACAGTAATTATTTTCCTCTCTATCTTATAACGTAATATTTAATATCTTCATCAACTTATATAAGGAGGTAAGTACCTATTGTATTGATATTTTTTAAGGAATTAATAAAGCTTATTATTGTTTTTATATAGGTAAGTATAGTACGCGTCACGAATCTTTAGCGCTGAACGAAACCTGCGCAGAAGTCTAAAATAAGGTATCGAGGTAACGGCGCGGAGCGTTGATTGGTTGTCCCAGTCGTGTTGTCTTTCTCGCACCAATACGTCAACTACGAGCGTGATTCTACCGATGCGCAGCTTTTCTCGTCCAGCGCTAAACATAAAAGACGCGTACTATAACTGTATGAAAAAGCCTTAAAACATATCACATCAAAAAGGTTTACCTCACCTGCACGGCGTCATCAATTATAAGGCTTCAGATCACGGGAAACCGCAGAAGTTTCTTTAAGAAATTGGTGTAATGTACATTTCCTAAGTCGCTCTCATGGAACATTTCGGTTTGAATCGATACAAGGGCTGTATAAGCCCTTCCCGCCTTTTTGCGATAAACGCCAGTCATGTTAAAGAATTTTAGCGGGAAGATATAATGGTCCGGGTAACTGTCATTTTTTTCTTAAAAAGAAGGTGAGGTTGTAAGGTTATACCTCTAATAGCTTGAAGCATTTTTTTATTTAGAGTTGAAATATAATTTTGTATAAATAAATATATAAGTATTTATATAATATTATAATTATAAATTGGCATGACATACTTTTAAGAATAAATATACAATTACGAACATTTTAAAATAATTTACAAACAGTTTTTTTAAATGTATTTAAATCTAGCATACATATACAAGGTTGGGATTGTAAGGTATCCTTGGTCAAAACACCGTATGCAGTCTCTGAAAATGTTTACGTCATCTATGGCTAATTTCCATGTAAGGAGGCTCGTTTCGATCGAAAAAAACAAAAGAAACAAAAAAGTAATGTCATTTTAAACGACGAACTCCATACATATAATTGAGGCACTACAATAAACCATATTTATGACATTTGACGCAATGCAACGGCGCGACTAATGAAATTCATATTTAACATAGGCTTTTAAAAGCGTGATTTAAAATGGAAATTTATTCATTATGAGCCCGGCATGATGACACGTATAATGTATATGGTTCATAGCTGACGCCAATTAGTATCACAAATAAGGCTGTTTAAATTTTTACCAGAAAATTTGGTTATTGAAAAATATAATACATAAAAAAATAACTAAATGATCCGACTAATTTATTACGTACTGGCTGCATGTCAAAAGATTATTAACACATTCAAAATAACAAATAATTTTAAAACTAAGTTGCTGCAAATAAGTGTTGTTAAGTCAACCAATTATTTCAGGAACGAAGATAATCTTTTACTAATGTAGTAATGGTTACCCGCGACTTTGTTCACATTGAACCTAATTACCCGTAACCTACACATTTTAATATAATAATATATAAGCCCTTTTTTCTCATCTTGAGAGCCATCGTACTTTAAGAAATATTAGTAAATTAGGAACATTACAATTGAAGATTCATTTCTACGAGTATCTGTATTATGGATGATCCTATAGTATAAAATAATACATCCATACTAATCTTATAAATGCGAAAGTAACTCTGTCAGTCTGTCTGTCTTTCTTTCCATCACGCTAAAACTATTGAACCGATTGTAATGAAATTTGGTACACAGATGAGCCAGAGCCTGAGATAAAACATAGGCTACTTTAAGCTGGAAAAAGGGTTATAAGGGGGAAAAAGGGGGGAAAAAGGGGTCAAAGTTCGACGAAAGAAGACGGAGTC
Organism: Eurema hecabe; assembly: GCA_026213755.1. Lineage (NCBI taxonomy): Eukaryota > Metazoa > Arthropoda > Insecta > Lepidoptera > Pieridae > Terias > Terias hecabe. The sequence goes on along the minus strand of JADANM010007051.1, from coordinate 8,434,817 downwards.
GCGGGCAACAGCTGGTATTATCATATTTTCATAAATTAAACTTTCTATATATCGGTCGCCAATTAGTGTCACAAAAAAGATGTTTTAAAGTTACACGAGGAAAAATTGTTGTTGAAAAATTATTTAATGCTAATTTAATTGGCACATCGTTAGAAGTGTCTCTCTTACGCATAGAATTCTTAGAAATAAATTTTATTCGAAATCCTGATATTGACAAATAATTTTCTTACTTGATTGAAAAATGAGAATTGTAATTATTATTTTAAATTTTAAGCATGGCAGCACCGGAGTCCTTCCATGCTCCCTATTCTTCTTTTTTATCCTTCCTTTAAAGTTCAAATAAACCGAAGGGAATATCTTTGCCCAGTGGAATAACTGACTAGCCGCCTTTCAGGCCCAAATGTTTCTATGCCTAGAAGTTGTATATGATAACTGTTGTATAAATACTACTTCTTACTAATTAAACTATACTTAGGAAGATAAAGCACTATATAATATACATATAATATGTGTATAACAGTATTATGGAAAAAGGGGGAGATTGGTATTGTACGTTCCGCTATAATATAGACGTTGAAGATAAATTATTTTATAAGGGAAATTTTATCACTTTTGTTTGACGTTGTAAATGGGTAGGGGAGATACAGAGGGAGGTCCAATACAAACAGTAATAAACGAAGCTTATAATTTATTTATATCACAAAACTATGAATATTAAATCAGAGAATCGCTTTTATTTCTTTCCATTTCATATTTCTTTTATTAAAGAAACAACCTATTATTTGTCGAGATATACGTGTCAATATAATATTAAATATTAATCGTAGGTAATAGGTTTCCACGAAGATAGAAAATGTTTTTATCATTTTACGAAATTATTGTTATAGACCTACAACGCAAAGACAGATCACTTAATAATATCAGTCCGCTGCAAATGAAGCCAAATCTATATTATGTAAGTGTAAATTGCCCGTTCTTATACTCATACGAGCCCACCGATAATATTACTGCTATAAGAAATTTACCCTATAAATGAATAAAAATTGAAATTTACGAAAAACGCGATACACTGCAGCGACGATCTATGCAAGTAGACACAATTGTCTACTTTGAAATGGCTTCAATTTTTTTGCTCATATTGCAGTTCTAGGTGTTATAATTTTATTGTTGTAGGTACATATTTGTAAGCAACTTCCGAGAAGGAGGAACTTACATTATGTTATTCTATTAGCTGAATTTCAATGACGTAGAACTATTATGAAAAAGACAAACATTACATTTCTTGTAACACAATAATAAGATCTTAGAAAGTTTGTTTTCTTAATCGTAATTACTTTCTTAATAAACGCCTTTGTTTATTTTAGATGGTAATTTTGTATAGGAAGCCCTTGGAGTTTGAGGAACAAGTCTATAGACTATGTCAGATGTTAAGTGACAAAAATCCTACTGCGTTCTGTCTGAATAGTGGTCACGGGCGCCTTTATTGCCTTTTAAGCAACCGAATACAAGTGAGTCCTGCTCTACTTCTATTATAATACTAGATCTTTGTTTCAAATAGTCTAAATTAATTTAACGGTTTCAATGAAATTCGGCACAGTGATAGTCTGAGTAACGGTTTGATATAAAAGGTTTTAAAAAAAACTGCCATATACAGAGTGTTACAGGGTTTAAAAAACTAGCAAATACACATGTCATATCCAAATCTTCTAGTGAAAATTTACACAAATTCAAGGAAATTCACAAATGCTGGCAACTCACTTACGGTTCGTAGAACCTATAGCTAGCACAGCACGTGAACATGAGAAGGTGTTGCCTTGTAATTATAAATTTTACTTACTTTAATTTTTTGTTTGAAAAAATAATTATGTTATTTTTTCAATACGATAGCAAAATAAGGACCTACTACCGGTATATAGTAAGAGATTTTCGGACCAGACACTTGTTTTGTAGCACATTGTAAATAAAGTCGAAAAATATCGAAATAAAAACAAGCACCAGAAGTATTTCATCATCATTACGTAGTATAAAACAAAGTCGTTTTCTCTGTCCCTATATCCCTATGTATGTATGCTTAAATCTTTAAAACTACGCAACCAATTCTCATGCGGTTTTTTCATCAGACAGAGTGCTTCAAGATGAAAAGTTTTGTTTATAGTAACATAAGTGCAAACAAAACCGAGGGGCACAGCCAATACGATTATAATTTACGCAGAAGTTCTTTAAAATGTTTTATATTTAGTTTAATATCATTGAAGAAGCGGTCAAGCTTCCAAATACCTTGTAATTATAAAGATATCTTAAGACGTGACCCTCAGAGCCCTCGTAGCCCTCCGAGTGACGGCTACAAATCAAATTGACCGCAGGACACTCGACAAATCCTCTCATTTATTATACCGGCTCACTTTACTTTGGTCTATAAGTCGGCCTTTGAGATAGTAGGAACATTATTAAAAGTTTGAAATTATTGCATTTTTTATAGCGAAATGACTTGACTACAGGTCGGTGGTAAGCGACGCTGCGGTCGAAGATGTAGCTCGCTCGGGTAGAAGAAACCAGTTCACTCTTGTTTTGAATAAGCCCAGGTTGTAACATTCAGGAAAGACCCACCCAGATAGCTCATTCCATACTTTGGCGGTTTCCCAAATGAACGTAAAGCTGAAGCGTTTCGTCCGCAACCTCGGGAGGTCTATGAGGAATTTGTGACGCTATTATAATAATAACGATAATAATAAAAAAAAATTTAACAACTAGGTGCATAGTTACAAAACTTACAAATTTTGTAATCAGTAGTTCAGATTAAATACTACAATCTTATTATTAGTTCAAGAATTCTCAATTAAGTATAACATATATTAATCTAAAACCAATGCAATACATTAAACAAACGAGTCAACAACTACAGAATAAAACACACAGAGAAATCTCATAGAAATTGATAACTGACCGAAATAAGCGACCTCTACCATACGATATGTTTATTGTTCAATATAATATTCGGTAAAAGCTGTAGGAAGAGTATTGATTGATAGCGTTATTGTTGACGGAAAATTTACAACGATTGAGAACAACAAAGGGGGAAATAATACACTAAAGTAGTAAAGGCCGCTGGGTTACCAGACACAAAAATAAAGATTTGATGCCAGATTTTTAAATGATAAAAAAATTCTACAGGCATATTAGCTGTACCTTTTATATCCAATTCTATCTTGTATGAGAATGTATGAATGGATATATGTTTGTTATTCTTTCACGCAAAAAAAGCTGGAGCGATTAAGTTGAAATTTGGTATGTAGATAGTTAATAAACTAGATTAACACATAGGGTACTTTATATACCGGTATTGCCCTGGGAACGGGAACTACGCGGGTAAAACCGCCAGACACAGCTAGCGTATAAATATACAGAGTTAAAATATAAGTACTCTCGACCCAGGCTCTTAACCACGTGGTTTCTATTATTAATGTAATAAAGAGATAAAAGTATCCTATAAATATAAGCATTTTGTGTCAAGTCTACCTGTATGCCAAAAATCAACGAAATCCATTCAGCAGTTTTTGCGTAAAAGTGTTTCTAGTTGCTTAAAACCATCTTAGTTTAAAGCAAGACTAGATGGCGCAGAGTTAAAACCAAATTAGTACTTACTTAATTATTACAACAAGATTTTGAAAATATATACAAATTTAACCAATACTCGATAGCAATCGATATACTAATGAAGTCACGTTCATAATATAACGATATTGTATCATAAATGTTGGGGTAATTACGCATATGTAAAGTTGGCAAAACTTTCGTCATTAGGACGAGACCACACTAAGTGGGGAGCCCCTTATATCCACCAAACGTGGCCAGGTATAACCGAATTCTTGAATCAAGTTACAAGGTTATAGCGTTGTGTACCCATTTCACTATAATATATAACTTTTAACTACGCCTGTTCATGCCTTTTTAAGATTTGCAATGTCCTGGATAAATAATATATTTTACCGATTGGGATAAAGAAACAAATACAATATTATAGAGATGACGTCAACAAAGATTCTGATAAAACATTTTAATAAAAATACAAGTAATATTCTTATAATATTAATATTCAAAAATATTAACGCTATGGTATTGGTAAGATATTTTTTTAAATTGTTGCATCAGTACAGTTGGTCATAATCATCTATCTCCATCTGGAAGAGCAGGCAATAATGTATCTAAAGGGCTTGTAATAAGAACCACATTACTACCGTCTGAACCATTTTTTCCCCATAGATCTTCTTTTCTTTCAATTCTTCTTTGAGCTTCTAGCCTAAAATGTAACAAACTCTGGACTCTTATAATAATTTAAGATCAAAAATGTATTATTTAACTAGCTGACCCGACAGGCTTCGTACTGCTTCAATAAGCTTTTGGATGGGAAATAGAAAAAGGCTGTTTCTATAGTTCTCCCGACAATTATTCGAATGTTTTCTACCTTCCAAACCTTCCCCAGACCTTCACAAATATTTCAAGACCAAGGTAAGATAAATCCGTTTAGCCGTTCTCAAGTTTTAATGAGACTAACGAACAACAATTCATTTTTATTTATATAGATAGATGTTATTGCTATTAGCTTGTGACTTGCGTACCCCGGCGAATGTCTAGGCGCGCTAACTGGGGAAGTTTCCGCTATTATGTCAAAACAAGTTTCATAGGAGCTTTCGTTACATGTATTTCGTTTCCCACAACTGTAAGCTGGGCCAGTTGGTAAATGGCCTTCGTGTGTTTTAAGGTCCCACATAATTAAGTATAATAATTCCTCATTTTTGCACCAAGCTTTTGTATGACACATTATCCTTATAAGCAAAACGTGGGAACGGTATAATAAAATCGTAGAACAGTAAATTATTTAATAATAACACACTACGGTATACATATAGGGAAATGAAAATGAGATAATAAATACGAGTACTTATGTCTTCAAAGAAACCTTTGGAAATGTATAATACATGATAATCTATAGATAAAACTTCCTATTTTAAATTATTCAAGGATATTCGAAATTGTGAAAAGAATAAAACAAATATGCTACAAATTAAATACTTCAAAAGCGGTCAAAATAATACATTAAAATATGAAAAGAAATCAGATTATCCTAAAAGATACTCATACGGCTTAAACACACATTCAAATACGTATACAGAACACTTTTTCCACCGTGACACAGATTGCATCTGAAATCAAAATGAAAACGACTGAATAACCGTAGGCCAAAATAAATAAAACACACACCTCGGTACACGTGCACTCAAAACAATCTCACACGTAGATTTAATACGCGACATTCCCGAAGGAAATATAAATACGGTATTGAAACATCCTATAATGTGTATCGAAATCCATTCTCCGAGTAATATATAGACGACCAGTTTAACGTGATCCACCCCTCCTCTTAGCCTGCTCAATAACTTGGATGTCAAAAGGTGTCTTCAAAGGCTGCCTGGTGATCAGCGGATATTGGCTAAGTCTAAACGTTCAATAGGCAAGCTACTTATGACTATGAATATTTATAACGTATTAGAAGACGCGCCGGTTAAGGCTGCGTTAGGGAAAAATTGTATTGCTTTAGTTTAAGATAAGGTGGCTGTTGATTGGACATGGCGCCCTTAATAACGTATTTGGTTTCCTCATTACGCGGAATTTGATCATACAGATTTCGTTAGTATGATATCAAAGTTTGAATAATCTTCAACTATTATTATATTCTATAGTAGTGCAATTATTTGCGACGGACTAGGAAGCCTATGTAGGCTTTCTAAAAGAAGATCTACGGCTTTCAAAATAATGTATATCCTTAGTAAGTATCTTCCAGATAAATATGTATCGAAAATAATTTTCGTGGCCAATTAATATTATAATTATTAGATTACATTTAGTGTTAGCTTTAGCTTACTCTTGGTAATCTTCTAGCTATTTAAAATAGTGTTAAATAACTTCCTATTTAACAACGACTGATAAAAATGAAAGTCAATTAGTAGTCTTCAGTAAAAAACAGTGAGTAAATCTCCAAGAATCTTCAGTGAATGCAGTTAAGGACAAAAAGAGACCAGTCTAATGACGCTGCGGAAATCAAGTGTATTCCGTTGTTTTTCATTGTTTTATGCAAGAAATGATAAATCGACTGCGTTTAAGAGTAAGATCTTTGAGTAGAAATATCGTTTTTTTTTTGATACTGTACAGAATTGTTCATCTTTATGTGGTTTTTTAAAGTTTCTTGGGTTAATAGAAATACCGCAGGATATTTCTTCCTTTTCCTTTCCATCCTACTTTATTCTTTGTTTCATTTTTTCTGTCCTTCCTTCCTTCGCAGGGAAATTTGGCTAACTCCCCTATATCATTAAACTAACATTAAAAAAATCTATTCAGAAATGTTCTAAAATAAATTTTAGGCTATATTAGTCAACAGGTATGGATCAAATTTCGCGAGCGAGGCACATTGAGTATTAGGATTATACATCTACTTTAAAATTTTAGTAAAGAAAAATATGCCCCGTAAATATGATTACACTTTTTAAGCTTAGTCAAAATATTTTGTATTGTATTTGGCAAACGTGTAAGTTTTGCGACAATTCAATTACAACAAAATGGCGTCACTTACCGACGCTTTGCAGCCATCTTAATTTACGTCTTAGTGGGTACTGCGTTAGTCGAGAAATTTCCAGGAATATGATTGCTAGAGGGAAAGAGACAGCTGCTTTTGAGAATTTATCTCAAAACATCGCTTATATTTTAAAATTGTTCTTGTTAGAACTTCGTTTCATTTTTAAAAATTAAACACATCATTTGCTGTTTTTACTTTTACTCAATACAAAAACAATTAAGTAAAGCAAGATATCTAATTTTATAGTGTTATAAATGTTTTAACCGACTTCAAAAAAGGAGGAAGTTTCCTCGACCGTGTATAATGTATATCCATTTTTTAAATATTATTACATATTGGCATTATGCCAAAACAATACACTCCTTTAAACTTTTAATACTAGAAGCAAAATATCGTTCATATGAGCCTTAAGCAGACTATGTCTCTTTAAATGGAAATAATAATGTTTATAAAGAGTTCAATCTATATTCTAATGCAATAGCTTCCCGCCAGGGGCTTCGTTAACAGATTAGATAAAGCGATTTCAACATTGCGTTTTATATTAAAATGTTCATAATATTCTTTAATACAGGCTTAGATATATTTTTACTGAATGCTTCATTAAATATGGTACCTAACCCATGCGAAAGTAACTCTGTCTGTCTCTCCATCACGTTAAAACTACTGAACCGATTAGAGCGAAATTTGGTACACAGATGGTCTAGAGCCTGGGGAAGGACATAGGCTTCTTTTTAACTGGAAAAAAGGGTTATTATAAGGGGATAAAGGGGGGTCAAAGTTTAAATGAAAGTCCACGCGGACGGAGTCGTGGGCAGCAGTTAGTAAGTATATAATAATGCTTTTCACAAATTTGAATTAATCAGTATAAAATAAGAATGTCTATTATTTGTTTGCTGATACCATAAAATCTATAATTTGATTGATTTGATCGTCTATGTTTGAAAATGCTCAGTACAAAAACTCCTTAAAATTTAGTGTATTTTTAAGAAAATGCTTGTCACTTCTAATTAGTTTAATCAATATTTAGATCAAACAGCGGGCAGATAAATTTAGATGCAAAAATTTCAGTGATTTCGATTTGCACTATGGACTTTTTTCTACTATAACATAAAAAAGCAATTATATTTTTAAAATAAAAATACTATCAACAAAAAATACTTTTTTTTTAATAAAAATTTCAAATATTCGTACATATAATATTTACATTTTAAACAATCGAAAACTCCGTCAAAGACCAAATTTACATGTTCCTAGAAAGATTAAAATCGATTTCACAATTTAGTGAAACCTTACGTTATTTGATAAAAATCGGTACTACGGAAATCAATTAGCGACTTTGTAATGTACTAAAATACCTAATAAGATGTTTATATTATAGATGACGTGGTTTGAAATTTAAAAAATATAGTAATATTATACTTGTCAGATATCCTGATTAAATCGTCTTCAAAATAACATTAAACAATAATAAAATTTTGATAAAAAGAATATTATCTAAAGCAAACTTAATAACGTTATCTACCTATGAACAAAAAAAATTACGCAAGAATTTTTAACATTATTTGTCCATCAGATTCAGTATACAAATATAAACTTGGGAACTATATCCTCCCGATATGTCTATTACAATAATCCACACTTTTAAATGATACATTTGAACAAAATTATATGCTTGCTTAAAATATTAATCATTTATAATAACCTAATTTTTCTAACATAATATTATTTAATAAGGAGTCAGCCTCATTTTCATCGTCGTTTTCGGCTAAACTAGATTATAAATCAATAACTGCGTTATAACTCCTTATAGATTGAGGAGTTTTATCATTTTCGGTATTTGCGTCATTGTTGTTACCATTTTCGCCACCTGTTTCATTGTCGCCATTTCCACCACCTGCTCCATTGTCACCATTTCCAGTATCCGTTCCATTGCCACCATTGCCACTATCCGTTCCACTGTCGCCATTTCCACCACCTGCTCCATTGTCACCATTTCCAGTATCCGTTCCATTGCCAGCATTTCCACTATCCGTTCCACTGTCGCCATTTCCACCACCTGTTCCATTGTCACCGTTTCCAGTATCCGTTCCATTGTCCCCATTTCCAGTATCCGCTCCATTGTCGCCATTTCCACTATCCGTTCCATTATTACCATTTCCACCGTCATCCACAGGCGGCTGCGTCGTGGTTGTCGTAGTCGTGGTCGTTTTCAAATAAGCCAACTCATCACTCAATCTGTTCCTCTGTCCAGCCAAAGCCAATGTCGAGACGAAAAGGCTAAATGAGAGCAGACTCAATAACACTATAATCTTGTTATTCAACATCCACGCTTTTGTTCTCTCGAAGTAATATCGGTTCGTCATTATGTATGTATATTTTTGAAACACGTCTCGACAAGTATAAAGACAAAATACAAAGGACTATGTTATCTTTTCATAGTTTTATCGACGACTTATCGACTAGGTTTTATCAATGAGCTATTTATTGTGTATTGATAAGGTTTGTTTTAGCTCAGCTAGACCAGATTTTTTATCACGCAAATGTACATTGGACATCGCTGTGCGTTGATTATAATATATAAATTATTATCTATTTAGGAAACTATGATTACGGATTTCCTTTACCTTGGTAGTATCATATCCTATTTAAAACTTAGCCTTAGTTTTTATGACGAGTTCAGTGATTTATGTAGTGTTTTACAATTTATCTTATCTAGAGTAAGCAATTTTCAATATATTGATGTCAAACAATTGAACATGATACTTAAATATAGCTGTAACGTGTCTAATTTTGAGGTTATAAAAGTAAATAGAATTTAATTAAAGACCGGCATCACAGTTGTGATCATAGATCACGCTGATCACTACCACCCAGTATTAAAAAAGACTCCATAAAGGGCAAAATTATCAATGAATAAATGTGAAGTAAAATAATATTTTTTTGTTATATTATTTTTTGACACGTACCTAAATTCAATACTAAAATATTTAACTATTACTACAACATATTACTTCCATAAATATAGAAGCTCTCACAAAAATGGCTAGCACTCGTCAAAAACATTTCCATTGTTTAAAATCGCGTCGCATTTATCGTGCATAACAAAATGGGCTGTCGGGCGCAGCCGCGTTCCTTATCTAGCGAGCTCATTCCTTACATCGAACTAACACGAATGCATTTATCTTAGCTTCCTTGAAATGTACGTATGTACTTGAATCACTTAATTGTTTGCCCTCGAGTCGTATGGGGCTGTGTTTATTCCGTTTGTTCTTTGTGTTGAATAAAATATAAGGCTATTTCGAGCTAATGCTATATGTATTAAGAAAACATACTATTTAGATAAAATAATTTAAACTTATTTATTTTGTTACATATGGTATATACAGTTTTATATTAATTGTTATAGATCATGTATTCCTTTTACCTTATTTACTTACTGCGCTGAAATACTAAGTTTATGATATTTTATTATGATCATAAAATATTGTACACATATTCGTGGATATCAGAATGAACATAGGCAACTTTTTATTTCCGAAATATATTTAATTGATTCAATCTGAATGAAGCCGCTAAAACCTAGCCTTGAAAATAAAAAAATATTTCACCCGGCATGATGCCATTATAGGTAAAACATTGCTAATTTAGTTTGTTTATATTTAGATCTGTAAATAAACTTATATAGATAGTCTCTCGTGGAAAGTTGTATACGCAACATACAACTCAGAGCCATAGGATACAGAAACATAATATTTGAAACACATCAATCAAACGGGACTATAAACAATAAAAGTTAAAATAAACATCAAAATTCAATCGAAGTATACAGCTCTGGGGAAATCAACCGTGCGTCACGTCACGTGTGATTTCTCGTGTCGTCAGTAAATATTTTATTGGTAATGGAAACAGGCAATTAATTAAATTATATTTCTTACGTTAAGGGGAAAACATTTAAGTGTTAAAATAAAAATTGTGTTTAATGAACAACGGGTAGGTACTTATAATATAATATATGATGTAGCTATGTATTTTTTTGTTTCTAGGTGTAAAGACAATCTTGAACATTGCTGACACTATTTCGAAAAGTTAAATGGACAGTTTCATTGATTTATACCTAAATCTTAAATATAACTACTGATGCCTCAGGTTTTGGCATGCAATCTCGTAAATAATGAATGTAGCATAGTTTAAATACCTATGTCTCGGACAATGTAGCTTAACTATTGTATTCTATTATTATACAAATCGGGCCAGCTATTTTTAAGAATTTACACTGCAAATAAACAAAACCGAATTATATCTTTCTTCTATATAATATGAGCAAATAAATCTAGTTATCGCGTACCAAAAACCCGGCCCGTTTTTTATTCGATATAATATATTCTATAAGTCTATAAAACAAAAAACAAACCAACGACTATGAAATCTATATCTTCAACGCCACAAGAACAAACATTACACCTTAATATATTATGTGAAGATATATCGTTGTCATACAAGTAATTTCCATACCCATAGATCTGATTAATTTCACGTTATAGAGAACTTAGTACATTTATTTTGCCGCTACCAATTTATAATTCAACAATGCATCCACATTAATATTGTGGGATATTGCGAAGCCTAATTCCATTCAATGCGGTTCCTTAATTGTCTATTACTCATAATGTATTTACCAGCGGTATATATTTATAACTAGCTAGCTGTGATCCGTGGTTTTACCCGCCTAGTTTTCGTCATACTGGGATAAAAAGTACCCTATGAATTAATTCAGAGTGTAGTGTATCTGAAATGTTCCCACCGTTCAGTAGTTTTTTCGCGTTTCTTGTTAAAAAAAGTAAGTTTTTTAAAACCTTAGTTTTGTGTCGATTTTTTTCCGCTAAGACTAACCAACGTCACTAACAAAAATCTTTTCGTCGATATAAGTTTTATTTATTTCATACTTGACGAAGTATTAATTTTTTCCTCGATAATAAGATTAAGTATGTTCATGGTTCTGTCATGCAAAAACTACTCAAGTCTGAAGTTTGGCATACCTACTGGTAGATTAATAAGATTTTATTTATACATTATTATTTTTTATATATTATACCCCCGATTAAATATAGTAGGTATACATTATATTCATTGTCAATGGAAGGACAAGTACGCAAGTAAAACCGCGAATCGTGACTAGTGTTGAATAACTGAGGCATATTTCTCACAATTATATCTGTTAGTTCAGTCTCAAACTCACTCAATACTATGTTATCTTAATTTTACAGACTTTGAGCTTAGCTTAGCGTATAGTTGTTACATATTCATATTGTTATATAATGATAAAACAAAATTAATTCTAAAAGTAAAAGCAGTATGTATAATAGTCCTTTTTAAACTGAAAATATATAAAGACGTTTGTAAAGCGATATCTTCCGTAGATAAAACAAAATGGCCGCCCCCACAATATGGCGGTTTAAAATAGAATCAAACATTGTGTATAATGTTTGTACTATAACTTGTTCATTTAAAATGTTTTATGTAACTAATAAAGATTGTTTAAATGTAAATTTCTTCAACATTCGTTAAGATAATAGATTATCAATTTAATTCATGGACAATTAACCTAACATAGAAAAAAACTTATAGCTTTTCAATTTAATTTTATCTTTTGATATATATTTACAAAGTAATATATACGTGTCAAAGAATAGAATAATACGTAATAATATTATAGCATTTACATCAATGATAATTTTAAATTAAATAGATATGTTATAAACGCAAAATTTTGAAGACGCTAAAACATCCTAAGTATGACGTCTTACCTTCCGTAGGTGATTAGTTATCGCTGCTGTGCGAAACACTTTTTTCGGTTGATTTGTAGGCATATCTATTATTATATAATATCATTGGTTTACACAGTAAAACATACGCCTATCTATAAAACTTTGTGTTATTTAAACGTTTCAATTTCAAACAAATTTTACATTAAATTAGCTTTTTTTTTATATTATAAGAAGAGGGGAGACGAGCTGGACGCACTCCTGATGGTAAGAGTAACGCCAGCCCATACCCAATGCAGTGCTACCCGGAACTTTGCTATTAAACCCAACTCCGGGCAGGGGTGCACTACACCGACGCTCCCCACTTTGACTCATTGGCCCAGTAATTACTTTCACATGACTGTTCAGGCGGTAGAATGTCTGGTACTGTGGGGGTACTCAACCAGTCGGTCTCCTGCGAAAGAGACCTACCCCCGGTAAAGACCTACCCCCGGTATTCATGTTAAAAACCCAAACCTTGGAGACGAAAAATAACGAAGTAATTACTTCCCACGCAAAGAGCTAAAATACTACGAAAATATTATCAAATTAGTTTCATTATACATTGTCTGAGAGCTTCTGAGTTTGTTGGAAAAAACTTTAAGTAACAATAAGTTATTAAGTAAGTTTCGAATAACTTATTCAAGTTCATTGGTGAGCAAACACCTGAAACTTTACTTGGGGCAAATTAGAAAGTTATAATTATATCAACTTAACATAGAATATTATGTACAAACAATAAAAAATTAAAAAAAAAACGTAATTACTAAAACTAAAATTTATGTTCATTATTGTAAATCTTTTGACACTTCATTCATTCAAATCGAGTCAGTAGTTTAAGCTATACAAACATACACACATACATACGTTAATTACCAAAAAATACCTTTGTATTTGCTGTAATATAGATGAAGATCTTAAAATTGTTTGGACGGTAGTAATTCGCTTCTTGTAATAAATAACCGTTTAGGGTGTAGCTCTAGGACGGACAGACGGACAAACTAGTAGGATTATCTAGAAGATTTCCGAGACATTAACTTGAAACTAAAAACTCAATACTTTTATTTATTATTTAAAAGAACAAATATCGTCCAAAAATATTTTAAGCACACACCCTTAAAAAATCTACATCAACACCACCCGGATGAAATGGACCGGGTGTTGGGTGCAACCGGTTAATTACCCGGTTACCCGACTACCGGGCAACAAGCTCGATCGACTTACCGGATATTTTTTCAAAGAAAATCATTTTATCGCCGCTCCATCAGAAAATTTCAATAGGAAATTCTTGGTCTATTTTCAGCTTTTAAACTTTGTAACGTTTCATTTTTATTGTATGAATTCGTTAGAACCGGAGTATTCTGAAAACTGACTAAACGTTAAACATATTAAATACTCTAATAAAGCCTTAAATCTTTATTTGAATGCCTAAAAGCATGTTTAATTGTATGCATTTCCAGAAACTATTAGTATGATTAAAAATATGTATTATATATCTAAACTTAGTACGGCCATATTAAATACACATTGCACATATTTTTATTACCCTTATACATAATAATATTTTGGCGCTAGACTTTACTTATAAAATAAGCATTTTGATTTAAAATATATAAAAAGACTTTGTTAGACACATGCCTCATAAACAAACTTACAAATAAACAGATGATTTGGAAGAAAACAAGAGAAAGAAATGTTAAGGCAACCCATACTATATTAGCTAAATCTGCAATCATTACTTATGGGGCAAAAAATTGCCCTCCGGTGGGCAGACCGAGAGCTTGTTCGTAACATATTGTCTAATAATATAAAGAATTTTGTTTGAGTCAGTACTTTACCTCGAGATATATATATTTGATCATTTTTAAAAATTCTTCCACTAATAGAAAGCTATATTATTAAAGAATCTCAAAGGCCAAAATGTACCAAAAAATGTTAAAATGAGATCCAGTTTGCGTGAATCATAACACGGGATATAGTTAAAATAACTAATACAAATCTATTTATATTTAAGAACTTTTATTCTTATATTTCACTGTAACATCTTGGTATACGATTTAACATAACAATAACAACAACGTTTTAAAACCTCTTTATAAAAATATATATCACTACTAGCTCCCCGTGGTTTTACCCGTGTAGTTCCCGTTTCCGGGACAATACCGGAATAAAAAGTTTTAATCCAGGGTATCATCTATGTACTTACCAAATTCCAAATAAATCGGTCCAGCCGTTTTCTCGTGAAAGAAAAACAAACATTCACTTTCCCATTCATAATATTAGTATGGATATAAAAGTATGAAATAAAAATAGAATCGTTCTCAAAACAAGTCAGCGGCTAAGCTATCCGTTTCAAAGCAACGTAAAAAGGAGTTAGTGACAAATGCTCGGTCTGCAGTGACGTGAGCTACGGCGCAGATAAGGACGATTGTTATGTATAGTACGTCTGACCCGAGAAATGCTATTTCCAGTCCTATTGTAACAGACCAAGGGTTTTTGCCACCTGTCCTTCTGGACTTTATAATTTCCTAAGCAGGACAAATGTGGTAATCGATATGGGTTGCAGAATGTTTTTAATTAGGTATTATTTCGTTAAATAGGCTCAAAGGTTTTGTGTACCAAAGTCGCCAAAACTGGGCAAAATTATTTATTTATTTTCACACTTTGTTACAATATACAACATTAACATTTCATTGGTACAACATTTGTAACGGGCGGCCTCACTTACGAGTGATCTAAAATTAGCATTGATCAAGTTGGTATTTTGGTTGCAAAATGGTTTTCAATGATTATATGATTGTTATTACGTTACATAGACAAAACTAGTTTTATCTATCAGATACTTTGCCAAAACTAGGTAAAATTATCATTAATAAAGTTAGTATTTTTGTTAAAAACATAATTTTTATTCCAGTAAATATTTGTTATGTATATTATGACTGATCCAAGAAATGCGATTTAGAGCTCTATTGTAAAACAGACGAAGGGATTTTGCTACATGACCAGGAAAGTTGGACAAATATGGTGATCGATATTGGTTGCATTTAATCCATTAAACTATTTTGTTTTATTTCATTAAAGTATTTTTATTACTTTTAACAAAGTAGGAGTTAAGTTAAAATACACTGACAATATACTTTTCTATGATCGAAATACATTTAAAGTGAAAGTCATAAGTATCTTTATTCAATTAGACTACATTTAGTAACACTTGTCGTCATGGTATTACAAAACATTTACCACCGGTTCGGAAGGCATTTATAACGTTAGCTTATATATGTAGTCAAATAGTTACCTCGAACGGTTCAAATTATAATTTTATGGTAGTTTAACATTAGGTAGATTGTAATCTGTCGATAGATTGTTGTTCGGTAGATTGTTAAGTCTTCAGCTTTATAATATTTGTGTAAATTTTCTCGAGCAAATGTATAGAAGCACAGTATGGGAGCAAACAAATAACACATCAAGAGTTCCCTTTGAACTCCACTACCTAATCAGTCAACCGTGAACATAAACAGTTTATACTCGTATTGCAGTTTTGCGCCGCTAACCTTGATATAACGTTTAACTAGCCGCT
>JADANM010007051.1:8347025-8361044 GCA_026213755.1 Eurema hecabe | reverse complement strand
GTAATAACAATTTATACTAACAAACTCGCCAAACATAATTCAAAATGCAATCTGTTTGTTTTGTATTTCGCTGTTTCATAGAATTCGTTGCTTCCTAGCCCAGTCTCAAGTCTAGACACATAAATAAGACCTAAGCACAGTCCAATAAAATTAACGCTATGGCTAACTATTTAGCTCTTAGAACGGACATTTAGTGTTTTATTCAACCACTACTGATTGCTTGGTGAACATACGATGGCTAGGAACTAACTAGCTACTTTCTAATAAGGATCCTTGATTATATAGATAAGTAGTAATGTGACTAAATAAATATTACAATCTATACATATAATGAAAACGTAACGAATCGCTGTCTGTACATTGAAGATTAATGAGAAAAAATGTTATAGGAGACCTTTATTAACGCAATAGAACCCAAAATAATTATTTTTGGATTTTTTGTCTATTTGTCTGTTTGTTTATGCACGCTAATCTCAGAAACACCTTATCATATCTATATGGGGTTTTCAATTATATATTGTGGGTAAGCTTCCCTTAACATTGAGTGTTTAGTTCATGTCAATCAGTTGATAAATAAAAAAGTTATGGCAATTTAAAGAATCACGTTCAACTTGCTGAACGTTTGTTTGCGCGGGTTGGTCAAAGACTAAAGTTCATATGAAAGTCCACGCAGACGGAATCGCGGGCAGCAGCTAGTATATAAATAAATAAATAATATTACGACGGCTTGGCGAATTAGTAGCACAATCTTTGCAAAACAAATGTATTAAAACATGTTATTGATAAAAATTATGTCGAAAAGTTTTCTCGTAATAATAAAAACGTTTATAACACAGCTCAATAAATCAAACAGAATTGCTATTTGCTAGATAAAAGTTTTCGTATTCGAGTGAAGTGATGTCCTCTACAATATAATAATAAATCACCCCGTTTCCAATCGTACAGAATAAAGTTCTTTACGGGCGCTTCCAGAAAACTCGATGACACAAAATTCTAGTGAATATTTCTATCTGTCACATTCAAAGCCGCGGCACACTGATTTACAAACGACCATAAACGCTCAGCGCAGAAATAATTCTGTTGCAAATAAAACTGGGAGCGGAATAAAACTTTGAAAATGGAACATCAGAATGCGAAAAACAATCGCGCAGTTTTTGTTGCTAAGGTTTGCTGCAGGCGGTACGTTGTCTTCGTTGAGTAACACCCTTTGTGCGGGAACCAGCCGCGGTTGACCCCCCGAGCCCCTTCTATTACGTGGCATCAGCTGGATGAGAGGGAAGTGTTTGAAACCGCGGGGCTCTGGCTAAACTGGTCACTTTACACATGTCTTGCTCCGTGAAATACTGAGTGTTTTCAAAGGCTGTGGCGTGTCATGTATCCATCTGCTCTTGTCGGGCGCTTTTGATCGTTGTGGCTCTTTTTGCGAAATCTTCATTTTCACTTTGTTCTACAGAATAGGTATTTGTAAGGAGACCTTTGGGGAACTTTGTCTTATATAATGTTGGTTAGAGATTTTTAAAATGAATTATTCATGTTGATTTTACATACATACGCCATAACATTAGGATAAGCATTAAGCATAAAAAACATAACAGTCTTCATTACTATATTTATTAAAAAATATATAATTAATTTCAATAAAAGTATAATCAATTTAATTTCGATGTGTTTTTAATTTATATTTTTCAGTCACAAATTTAAAAGTTAATGTTATAGTTTCGACTATGATTTACTGAATCTTAAATCTTACTTAGTATATTATTCGAGTATTTATTAAGCTTCTCAATGCTGAACTATTTCTTCCACGTTGATCTTTGGAGAAAAGCCGTATCTTACTCAGCCGTACTTTCTCTTGACGAGCTCCATATTATAATCTTTGTGAACTACAAACTCTAAACGGAAGAAAGAAGAGCACGACAATAGTTAGCCACATACCGCATTTTTGATATATAAACTACGAGCAATGGTTTTAGCTAAACATAATACTGTTGTAAGTTATAAGATAAAGAGACATGATATTGTTCTAGTTTTCTAAACTCCAGTAGTCTTTTTTTTAATTTAGCAAGTTGATGTGTTTCGTAAGAAAAATAGATTACAAACCTTATTGTCCTAGTAGGACTGAACTGATTTTATTGCGATAAAGTCTTAATTTGTATTACAATTCTTGCTAACACTTTTTTAACATCAAGAATTTGATACACGTAATTATTAAATTTTATGAAACAAAGTGACTTTCATCTGTCTGTTAATATGTATGTTCAATCTTTACAACTAAACGCCCGCTTTTATGCGGTTTTTTATCATATAGAGTGACTCAAGAGAAATGATTATGTGTATAATATATTCATATAATTAAAAATATCAATGTCAGTTTATCAACCATGTATTTGTTTTTCATATCAATGCGAAAGGTCCCGCTAAAATAAAATGCTATCTATACTAATCTATACTAATATATAAAGCTGAAGAGTTTGTTTGTTTGTTTGTTTGTTTGTTTGTTTGTTTGTTTGTTTGAACGCGCTAATCTCAGGATCTACTGGTTCGAATTGAAAAATTATTTTTTTATTGAATTGGCCATTTATCGAGGAAGGCTTTAGGCTACATTACATCACGCTGCGACTAATAGGAGCGAAGATATAATGGAAAATGTGGAAAAAACTGCGAAAATTATTCATCTTTGAGGGCTTCCTTTGCGTGCGCTGCGAAAACGGTTCAAGATACAATAATAATATGTATGAAAGGATTATTCCTCTTTAAATGATCTAAAAAAAAGTCCGCGACAGTATATGTCTATCTTCTAAGATTGACTCACTGTAACATAATAATAGAAATAGATCCGACGGGGACGAAGTCGCGAGCAACAGCTAGTAACATAATAAAAAAGTCAGTTGTCCAATGAAGCAAGGACATGTAATGTATGTAATCTTAGTTAACGACATCTTTAAATATTTTTTTTTATATATCTCAAGCCGCGAATATTCTCTAAGTTGCATCCCATGTAAAAGATATGTCGGAGCACTTTCTTAGAAAGTGACGACGGGAGCCACACTCGGTAATTTAAAACCGCCGAGATGGCGCACTCCGGTTTCATATAAAATGTTCCGTGTTATCGCAATATAATATGTTCGCTTTGTTAAACTAAACACGGGTGTATAAAATTGTTTATCTCACTATGTATAGTACGCCTCATTTATGTTTAGCGCTGGACGAGAATAGCTGCGCATCGGTAGAATCGCGCTCGTACGCGTATTGGTGCGAGAAAGACAACACGGCTGGGACAACCAATCAACGCTCGCGCACCCGACGATCACGCGCCCCGCGCGCCGCACCGCTACCTCTATACCTTATTTTTGACTTCTGCGCAGGTTTCGTTGAGTGCTAAAGATTCGTGACGCGTACTATACATATCTTAATATATATAAATCTCGTTTTGCCCTCAATGGACTCCTAAACCTCTTAACCGATTATAATAAAATTTGCACACCATGTCCAGTTTGATCCAACTTAAAAGATAGGATAGCTTACATCCCGGTATTGCCCCGGGAACAGGAATTACGCGGGTAAAACCGCGGGACACAGCTAGTATTTTTTTATAAAAATTATGTGTGATAGCTGTGCCCGCGTAGTTACAGTTTACCGGAGAAATACCTGAACTTAAATTATCGTTAATCCTCACCTATCTACAATACTCAATTTCAATTAAATCGGTCTAGCCGTTTTTGCGTGAAAGAATAACAAACAAACTTCAATACATACACTCTCACAAACGTTCACATTTATACACATAACTATATATTTAATTGTATATTATATGCGCCCCAAGGATCAACCCGCATTTTGGGCATGTATTAAACAATAAGCATTTATCTTGAATCACTCTATCTTAAAAAACTGCATGAAAATCGGTTGAGCAGTTTTAAGGATTTAAACATACACAGTGGCAGGCAGAAGAAAGTGACATTGTTTAATACTATGTAATCATAATGAGGTAGCTATACATATTATAATGTACTAGCTGTTGCTCGCGACTTCGTCTCCGTTGATTTGTTTTTCCACTATTTCTTCGCTCCTATTAGTCGCAGCGTGATTTTATGTAGCCTAAAGGGCTTTAGGACAATGTATCGAGGAAGGAGGGCTCCTTCCTCGATACATTGTCTATTCAATAAAAGAGAATTTTTCAATTCGAACCAGTAGTTCCTGAGATCAGCGCGTTCAAACAAACAAACTCTTCAGCTTTATATATTGAGTGCAGATAACATTATATGTATATGTAAAGGGTCCTCTTAAGCCCATATATTTGTATAATAAATATAAGTATTTCAAAATCTCTTCTCGTGTAACAGTTACAAACGTCTTTAAAGCTTTACAAAGCTTTCATTCGCGAAGTAGGACTACAACCTTTGCACTGCTTTAGACTAACTGAACTATATAAAGATTAAACCTAGACCTAACCACATTCCGGCATCCACTTAACTATTCACTTGAGCGTACGAATTTAATTAACACTACTACACATACAGGAGTTTATTTACACACATTATATGTGTATGTGTGCAAACTTAGCTCGGCTAATTTTATGGAACGTATTAGCCAAGATTTTTGTTGTTGGTATTTTTAAAATGGCTTATATTAGTTGGGTTATGCCGCTAGATTCACTACAACTTACAGAACTAAATTACAGTATTTATCACATACAACTAAAGTAAGGGTTTCAAAAATAATAAGAAATGGAATACGACGGTAACAGTTATGGATCGTTAGAGTGTTTTTTGGCAGTAGTGCGATGTATGAGCCTGATATCTCCATCTAGGTATCCTAAGTAAGAACAACTTATAAAACTCTAGGTCATAGAATTTCCAACGAGAAAAAAATGCGATCCACAAACAAAAATATACATCTAGAATATATAGAATAATAGAATAGGTAGATAAGTAAAAAATATGCAAACCTAAAATAAATGTAATTAGATTCTTTACTTTACTTATTGGGCACGCTGAATTGGGCCGCTCAGCTTACACCTACGTAGCTATAGGTATATGCAATACGAATGTAAATATAGCCAACGAAAATATAATAGTTCAAAATACTTTCCGGATAATTCCAGTTACAAAAGAATGCTTTCCAGCCAAATACTCATACGGAAATACGAATTAAAGGACGCCTCAAGTCTAGTAATTTTGAAAGATTTGTTTGGCGAACTGTCAAATCGGACAGATTTGAGTTGTACTTACATTTGAAAAGGGTTTCAGTATTTTGGCATTAGTGTTGTAGTTGGGATGCAGACCCAGGGTTAGATAAAGTTTTTTTTTTACTAGCCTATTGACTAATTGGTTAATTACATTTTACCTAAATTATTACATAAACATAAATCTAAGAACGTGTCCAATAACACTTATACTTAATTTTTGTTAAGGCGAGGACACTTCGTTCATGTGTTCTTTGTACGCGGCACTTGTCACTGCATTTATTTGTCACTATGAA
Source organism: Eurema hecabe (assembly GCA_026213755.1). NCBI lineage: Eukaryota > Metazoa > Arthropoda > Insecta > Lepidoptera > Pieridae > Terias > Terias hecabe. The sequence continues at coordinate 8,355,563 of JADANM010007051.1, read as the reverse complement.
CCACTACACTAACTCATATGGCTTTGTCCATTTTAGACTTCTCACTATATTAGTCACATCAAGAGATTTTGAGTTATCCAAGGTTCAGTCAGATACTCATACGGAAATCGAATTAAAGGACGCCTTAAGTCTATTAATTTTGACAGATTTGTATGGTGATTAATTTGTTAATTACCTTTAACCTAAATTATTACATAAACATAAATCTAAGAACATGTCCAGTTACACTTATAGTCACTCACCAGTCTTCTCACTATATTAGTAACATCAAGGAGCTGGATTGCCTCGACGTTCACGTGATGATGAAGTCTCTTTTCGTGGGCTTCGGCATATTTTTGTATGTCATGATCCACGACGTCCATGTTCACAGTTACGAATGTACCTAATATGAAGTAATTTCTTTTGGAACCGTTGAATAATCTAGAAAGAATAATAGATAAATTTAAGTACGTGTTTTATATTCAACCTTTACGAGTAAAAATATTTAAATAAATTAATTTTTAATCACAGGCGGCGGTAAAAAGATAGTTTAAATTAACTTTCAAATGAGCTTTGCAGTATGTTTTGGAAACTCGGCTGAAAGTAGGTTAGCAATGAACTCTAGTTGTGTTAAGAAGTCAAAAACTTAATTCTACGGAATTGTAATATTTCGCTGGGCAATTGTAGTTACTTTATTTTAATAATATTTACTTTTGTAATATCTGTACTGCTGAAAGAATAATATACACTCTTCTCTCAGCAGTACACACATACGTGTTTGAAAGACCGGTTACTCAGTTAAGAGTCGACAGACTCCATGAGTATTTATGAGGGGTAATTACCCCTTTCTATCAGGTGGCTTGCCCACTGTTTTGTCAGATAATTATAATATTTATACTCCATCTTCACTCAACTCTAAAATTTCCTATCCTTATACACACAAAAATTTTACACACGATACGATTTTTTTTCCATGTACACACAGTAAAACTAGGCACAAGACCTATTTAAACACGCTAACAACTCTTAAAAAACATAAACTTAATTTAATACAAACATTACCCGACGTAAAGCACGTAAGTCCAAAGAAAATGTTCAAAAACAGTAGACCAAACGAAAACTAGGGAATAAAAAGCACATGCGAAAGCAGGATATAGGTCGGTAGCTAAGCGTTGGGTACAAAAAGCTCTAATGCCGGGGGTTCTTAATGTAATGGACGTTGGAAAGTTTTAATATACGACCACTAATAGAACAGGGGTGAAGTTTTACACGAAACGTATTGGGGATACAGTTACGTGGAGGACTGCGAGCAATGTTAGTAGTGTCGAATACTAGAAGTGATAGTACGTTAATAATGTTTTGATTGCTTACATTGCCTGTATGTATGAATGTTTGTAACTATCTTACGCAAGAACTATAACTGGATTTTGCTAAAGTTTTGAGCAGGTACACTTTTTATCTCGCTTTTGTCCACAAACGAAACCACACAGGTACAAACTAAGGGTTGTTGGGAATGTTATACTACTGTATAAACTACACAGAACAGGTATTTATGAAATAGGACGTTTCTTATAGATGTTGGCATACCACCCCTAAAAATTACACTAGATTGCTCTATCCACATTCCATCATTATTTTCTTACACAATGCCAATTCAAGAAAAAGATAAAAAAATTCGTTAGACTATCCATTGCTTAGTTTGCGGCTATATTAAAAATATATTTTCTCACAAGCACTCGTTACTATTTTAAATCGAACAAAAAAACTATTACATCCTTATTGTGTATGTAAAGTAAACCATATTTTTTTGTTAGCCATTTAATAGAGCAGTGTGTATCGTTTGTTTAGGTGCCTCCAGCGAGCCACGTGTTCACTCGTTCGGAAATTAAAAACATAGCTTTCGAGTTTAAAGGGAAAACTTCTCGTAAAGTCAATGTCTGCGTGAAACTTTTTATCGTTAGCAATTCACGGTATAATTTCTGTTGATACAATTTATGCCTTGAATGTATTGTTATTAGATTGTTTTTTGTTTTGTAGTAATTTATAGTTTTGTATCAAATTACTGATCGTCCATTCAAATTATTCCTTAAAATAGAAATAAGCTTACAAATATTCCCATGGAGTTATAAATTGTGATGAATGTACAGAAGAATGGGGACTTTTCACAATTTGTTTCTAATAGTATTGAATAAAAAAAAATTGAATACAATTTTTTAGCTCTATGGGCATTATTGTAACCTTCAAAATCTTATTTAACTGGAGTATGAGGCTAGTAACTAGTTAGATGCTCCTCAAATATACTCAAAAAGAAAGCCACAATCGCACACCTGAAAACCTTCTAATGAACGGGATTGGGTCTAACGTGGAAGTTTATACGGGATATCGCTTAAATTTCATACTGCGTTACAAAATTCTTTAGTGTAATCTCTAAATTACTCCGCTTAGAATAACTAATTCCCCAAGATGTAAGCGCATTTGAACTAACAAAAAATTCCCTATTGCTCAATAATTTATTTAGTATGAATTACGTTACGTCATTTAACGATTTAATGGCTACATTAACACACAACTTGCTTTCAACGCTATTTTCGTAACTGGCTACATTTTTAGATGTTAATTTTTGTAACGAACGGTTTTGTAGCTATTTGAGGATTTTAAAAACGTTTTTAATCCTTTGAAAGTTTTTAGTTTTTGCGTTGTAATGATTGAGATTAAAATGAAAGAGTTTTATATTTGGTTTATTTAAATTGATGTATAACGCTGAAATATTTGTTTGAAGCTTATGATGAGTAAACGAGGGCTTAATATCTGATCGCTGAAATTTTAAATATTATTTAAATTAATCTGTTCTTTGACGACCGCTTGGCGCAGTGGTAACACGACTGCCTTCAGCGCGAACGGTCGTGGGTTCGATTCCCACATCGGAAAAATATATTTGTAATTTACATTTGTATTTTTCTGGGGTCTGGGTGTTGCTATGTATTGTATGTATGTATTTACAAAAGAAAAGTATGTATATGTAATTTATTCCGTTATCTAGTTGCCATAACACAAGCTTCGGCTTAGCTTGGAACTAGATGGCGCTGTGTATAAATGTCCTGAAAATGAAAATGAAAATAAATGAAAATAAAATCTGTATTCAACAAATGTTTTGATATTATTATTTTGTTTGTTAGAAGTTTTCACTTAAAGCGTTACTTAGTCTGTCCGCCTGTTGCTCCATTTTCACCAAGCTATACCTCATAAACCTTAGATGGTGGAATTTTTCACAGACGATGTGTTTTACTGTTTCCGTTGAAACAAAATTTAAAATACGAAATCAAGTAGATATTAGGTATACGTAGGAAACTACACAAGTGGAAATCGAAAAATTATCCAAATAAAATTTGATATTAAAATTGAAACAGATTTTGAGATAGAAAAATCCCTAAACATAGAAGAAACAGGCCGTAAAGCAGAAGATAATTTAACTGAATACTGGCCTAAAAATTAAGAAAATTTTCATCCTCTTTGATTATATTAATCCTACAAAAAGCTTACAAAAATCTTCAACAGAAAAGTAACAAATGTAGGTGCGTAATAAAATCGCAGCCAGCCTTACTATAGGTTGTTTCGACAAATTGCTTCACAGGAATTTAATATAAATCCAGCGTGAAAAGGGGTTGCCCTGGACCATGATTATTAGACGCGGACGGATAAAATTACGCTTTTCGCTACAAATAACAAGTTCGGTTTACTTTTCCTATTTTGTAAGTTCAGTAGACTACGGTGGTTTGGGTTTATTATTTTAGAACTATACAGGTATGTAGTACCCCATCAAGATTACCAAACATCTTGCTTTTCGCTACAAATTTCAAGTTTGGTTTATTTCACTTGACTTACGTTGGTTTGCTTATTGTTTTATAACTATTTAGGTATAAACCAAAGATCTTTACCCTTTTTTTGTCAGTGGGAAATTCTTTTACGGATATCGCGTCCTCCTCAAGGGAAGAGACGGTTAGCGGAGACGGCGGGACTCGCACGAAATGCCACGAATGCCACTAACCACTTAAATCCAGTGTTTTTCACCCACAAGGAGGCACTCGCGAGGACTCCATGAGCAGTCTCCTACTGAGAAAAAGGGTTATTCCTACAATATTTCATTGATTCAATCGATGTGGTGTTGAACATGACTAATGATCGGTTCTAATTACGAATGTATTTATATACATATTTTAGTATTAAACCGTAAGCGTACATACAATATGCAGTAATTTTGCATATTGTATGTACATAAGATATTAATTTAAGTTCGACGCTTAGGAAATATGTGACAATTTAAATTTGTTGATATTCTATTTTAATATGTTAAATGGTGACGTTTAAATGTTGACTGTTTAAAATATGAGTCTAAAATAAAATTATTATTAAATTCCATTTCAAATCAAATTAACATTTTTAATTACGTCTAACCGGCTAGCATTTTTGGAATTCTCAGAGGAGACCTTCGTCCAACAGGACATCTTTCTGACATCCAACTGACGCGAGGACATTTTAATACAATATAGGGAGTTTATTATCTACTAACAAAGGTTCTTTCTCCTTCATAGAAAGAACTGTTATTCTTTTGATAATGTTCGCATTTTTTTGCTTTACGAAATCAGCTCTCTCATGTGGTATTTCCCAAGCAATATGGATTAAAGTGCTTCAAGAAGAGAGCGTATTTCTTCTTAAAATTTCTGCAACTCCTGCCAATAAGATCCACGCTCTTAAACAGCGATCATCATGTTCATAAGTTTCATAACTATCCACTACTTGACATCTGGTTGGTTTTAGACAATTTTGGTCTCGTGGCATTCATATGGAAGACCGTCCAAATCCAAGTCACTAATAATTAGTCACCGAGTTAATTAAAGCTCCTACTATTTACCAAATACTTTTTAAATTATAGTATCTACTTTTATTTTATAGTGTCATATTAGCGCTATTTCAATTCACTTAAGGTACATTTTACAGTCCTTAGAACATGGAGCAATTCAATTTGTTTCATTGAAAGAAAGACGACACTCCATCAATAAATTAGCTTTACCTTTCCTTTATTTTTGTTTATTTAAAGTGAAAGAAGAATGTAATATACATTTTTTAATACTAGACATGACCTGTGACCTTGCCTTGAGTGCCTGACCATGCTTCATTCTGTTTGTTATTCCAGGATTTGATCTACTTTCCAACATCTTCTCTTCTCTTTCCTTCTTCTCTCCAGAGGAGGACGGGGAAGGATGGATTTTCCACTGTTAACAATGGAGTTTGTTCTTTTTTCACATTCAGCAAGCCCGACAAGCTCATCAACAAGATAAATAAACAAACTCATCGTTAGCACAAATGTATTAAAACATACTCAACGTTAAAAAGAAACAAAATCATTTCAACGCTAAATGAATTCCGAAAAATATTAATATAAAGGTCCGACCCGACATTTTGAACATTAACAATAAGTAACGTAATAAATTTAAATCAAAAACTCGCAGACTTATTTGCATAGTGCTCAAACATCGTGAAAACCCCGAATTTGCATCGAAATGAGCGCGAAATGACCGCGACCCTCATTAGAAGACAAAACTCGACTTGCTACTTTTGTCTAAGCCTGCAGCCATTTTGTTTCGTCCGCCATTTTACGTAAGGAAGCTATATGAAAAACATGCATTGTCCGCTCTGAATGCTGCGTCGTAAATTCTGTATTTGCATAAAATTTGCGTATTTTTGTGTGTTGGAACGTTTTTAAAAGATAACTGGGGAAGGGTTACGTAGATACGTACCTAAGCGGCTTTTTCAAATGTTGCTTAGTGACACAGTTAGCTTTTGGATGAATTATATTGTGTATCTTAAGACCTAAGCTATAAATTCTACAGCTAATAGGCTGAATACCTTATTTATAGCTATTCTTTAACTTGTTATACCAATGCTATTATTTACAGTAGTAGAATGAGTGGGGGCAAGATAAAAAGCCACCCGTAACACCAGAACAATTATTATTCACACATCTATACATTATTTTTAATTCTTGACTGTGGTAGTATATCCAACTAGCTGTTGCCCGCGACTCCGTCCGCTTGGTCTTTCATATAAACTTTGACTTGTTAGAATAGTTTTAGCGTGATGAAATGACAAATAGACAGAGTTACTTTCGCATTTATAATATTAAGTATGGATAATGTGGTATTATATCGAACAATACAGTACCTAAAAGTTTTTTTTTACTTGTTTTGTTCTATTTATTTAAATAAGTCCGCTTATCTGTTCTTACAACACGAAACGTAATAAAGCAGGGCGGCCAGCATTCCGATGTCTCTACAGACGTAGCTAGGAAAATATTGTGGGTCATTCCCTCGTACTACTATAATATATATGTTTAATAGCTGTGTCCCGCGGTTTTACCCGCGTAATTCCCGTTCCCGGGGCAATACCGGGATGTAAGCTATCCCATTTTTTTAAGTTGGATAAAACTGCATATGGTGTGAAAATTTCATTATAATCGGTTAAGTGGTTTATGAGTCCATTGAGGACAAACATTGTGACCCGAGATTTATATATATCAAGATAAACACTACTATATTATATTAAACAGTACATATAATTATCAACATAGTATAAAACAAAGTCGTCTGTTCTGTCTGTCCCTATGTATGCTTAAATCTTTAAAACTACGCAACTGATTTTCTTGCGGATTTTTTTATCAGAGAGGGTGATCAAGAGGAAGGTTTATTTCAAAATTCAGGAAAACTGCGGCGCTGCTAATTGTATTATAAACTACCACTACATTGAAACACCGAATAACTAAATGACTAAAAGATTTTCATAGGATTTTTTGGTGTCTCTACATTGGTATATATATTTTCTTGAATACAATTAATTAATTTATTTAGAGATAGGTCAACAGCTCACATACAAGACATTCAAACAAATTCACAATTTTTGGCTATTCTATTCCTTGTATGTGTACTTCTTTGTGTGTGTCAATAAAGTGTTTTTTTATTTATTTATTAATATTAAAAAAATACTGGTATGCAAAGCCAGTAACAGGCATGTACAATATTTACACATACAACTATTACATGTTGAATTAATTATTGCGTACGATCTAAATTTGTCACGGAGTTTCCTTAGTTACTTAAGGATAATAATTATAGATAAGAATATTATTTAAAGCGACAGCTTTAAAAATGTTACGATCGATATTTCAATAATAACGGTAAAGGTAAGTTTTCAAGTCGGACGCAGACGTGAAAGTCAAAAAATAAAATATAGAAGTTAGTGTTTGAATATTCTTTTGAGAGTCTCAGGAGTAAAGGTCGCTGCGAGTTCATGGCCCAATAAACTTTGGATCGGTCTTATGCAGGAGGGCTATCGAGTTGGATTAAGATTGCTCTTTTATCATAGAAAGGACTTATACACAGTACTCGCCAGCCTATTAATAAACCTCTCTATCTATTAGAAAGACCCGCATCAAAAACTGTTGCGTAGTTTTAAAGAACAAAGCAGGATAGGAATAGGAACAGATAGCATAAATAGACGGCGGAAATGAACATTGTTTTACACTATAATTGCGATTATCATTTGTATGGCGTTTTTATAAAACAGTACTGTGTCTCAGTCCCGTTAAAGAAAAGTTCGAACAGTTAAACACCAGTCTTGGGACGCAAGAGAAGAATATTTTATTGTTGTCTTTAGATGATTTTAAGAAGAAGAGCAAAGCAATATCATAAAATACGAATTATTCTAATGCAATTGAAATTGCAAAAAGTTTAGGCCATATCAAATTATATTAAAACTAGCCGTTGCTCGCGTTTCTTCGCTCCTATTAGTCGCAGCGTGATATTATGTAGCCTAAAGACTTTCTCGATAAATTGTCTATTCACTAAAAAATATTCAATTCAATTCTCTTCAGCTTTATATATTAGCATAGAAATATAGATTTTATATTAGTATAGATATAGATAGAATAATAAAATCTAATCAACAATTGGTTTTTTCTCGTACACCTTAGCTTTTCATACTATTCCAGTACATTTCCATACTCGAAAACGACTTCGAAACCTTTGAAAACGTCCTAAAGCACTCCTGTAATCCGATTATATTGGTACTTGAGCAATGAATAGACATCGCTTGAATACTTGGCTTGTTAATCTTTGCCAATAACCAACCAATTAGCTGTCTTCAATACACTTAAAAAGCCGGCAATTCCTTAAAAGGCCGGCAACACACACGTGACAACGCGAGTGCTCATGGGCGGCGCTGATCACTTAACATCAGGTGACGCGCTTGCTCGTTTGCCCCCTATTATATAAAAAAACAAGTAATTATTATTAAAAAAACAAAATACCCGACTGCACACTAAAAAAAGAGTAATTATGTCTTTATCCCGTGGGACTTTTAGGATAAAATGTATCCTATGACACTCCCGTAATCAAGACAAATCTAACGATACCTCATACATCAAAATCCATCAAGCCGTTTAGGCTACAGGAGGTCACAAAGGAAAAGACATACATACTTACATACACTCGAAAAACATTACCCTCC
>JADANM010007051.1:8328818-8346925 GCA_026213755.1 Eurema hecabe | reverse complement strand
CGCGCTTGCTCGTTTGCCCCCTATTATATAAAAAAAAAAAAAAAACACTTACAAAAGACGCTACTACAAAATGTCTCAAATGAACTGCTGGTAGTTGAACTTATTATTGAGCTTATAAGGTAACCTTGGTAGTTCTAGAAATATTAAAAACGCGTTAATGTATGTACATGTACTGTATGTATATGTATGAAGTATGGCAAGTATGTAGATCAGATTCTTAATAACAAATAGGACAGTTCATTTCAATATTGCCCGAGGAACGTACGTTAAAAGCAGCTGACTGCGCCTTTCATCCATCTAATTAAACTAAGAAATTAATGTATATTATCACAATAGCTTGTAATGGATTGTTCCTGAAGCTACTGAACCGATTTCCATGAGCCTTTTACCAATATAATGTCACATTAACTGTTAGCGTGATACACAAATTATGAAATCAGGTTTAAAATTCATTGTGTTGTTATTGTGCCGCGTGCACAAGCAATATGGTATTGTGTAGCATTAAGAGTACTATGTATTGTTCAGTTGGTACGAATCAATTAAATAGGCTGGTCGGGTCTTGATCTTTTATTTAAGTCCCAATTATTATTATCATAATTGAGCCGCTACAATAAGAAGGTTACCATTTTAAGCGCTTGGAACCACGAAGCTAAACTAGGATATAATGGTGCTTTAGAATATCGAACAATATAAATATGTTGGCTATAATCAATAGTATAATAGAAAGTCGCTTTCTCTGTCGCTATATCCCTATGTATGCTTAAATCTTTTAAACTACGCATACGATTCTCCTGTGTTTTTTTTTATAAATAGACTGATTCAAGAGGAAGGTTTATATTTATAATATATGCGTGCGAAGCCAGGGCTGATCGCTTGTATTAAATAAAAGAAACAACAAAGCAAACAGAAGAAAATATCATTATGGTATATGATTTTACGCGCTACAAACGTTAATTATGCTTGATTATCTAACAATAAATATATGAGCTTTAATTTATATAGAACTAATACAATGAAAAACATCATCATGCCTGTCGTCGGATCGCCATTGAATCTCTAGGCGCAGTAATTGGTGGTCGCATGGTGATTGAGCGCCGTCAATGCTCTATTCAGGGCCCGGCTTCGCGTGAATTACTCCGATATCTTCAATACGCGTTCTGGATTGCGCTGGCCACATTCAACTGGATTAACCGGGGACTAGGCTTACAATATCACGTGAACACTAACGTACATATTAATACTTTTGATACTGAGTTGTGATCTATTAGATTGATAACTCCTTATTCTGAGAACTTTTGACTGGAGACATCCTTCTCCATTTTATGAGTTCACGATTATTATTAACTGATGGTTTTCTCTGTTCTGTCACAATTCATTATTGTTATAGTACGCGTTTATGTTTAGCGCTGGACGAGAATAGCTGCGCATCGGTAGAATCGCGCTCGTAATTGACGTATTGGTGCGAGAAAGACGTGCGAGAAAGTCGTGTTGACTGGGACAACCAACCAACGCTCGCGCACCCGACGATCACACGCCCCGCGCGCCGCGCCGTTACCTCGATACCTTTTTTTTAACTTCTGCGCAGGTTTCGTTCAGCGCTAAAGATTCGTGACGCGTTCTACACTTAGGGTTTAGTTATTGGTGGTCGTATGTACATCTTTACTCTGAGAATTGTTTGATGATAGATATCTTGTCTTTTCTACTTTTATGGAGCAACTGTGAGAAATGTATATAAAAATGATTTGTTATCCAATTGCCTTAACAGGCTCTGCTTAGTGAGACAAGATGGTACTTTCCAGAAGTATTGAATTTTATTTTTTAATTTCTTAACTTTGTATATTTGTCGTTAGATATGCATTGACTGTAGGCACAGTAATTGATAGTCGTATGGTGATTGAGCACCGTCAATGGACTATTCATCGCTTGGCGTCATATGAATTCCTACAATATCTTCGTACGTTCTGAATTGTGTGGAAAACATTCAGGCTTACCAGGAATTTGAACTATATTATGCAATGCAGCCGAAACTATTGAATTTAAAATATTGTTTTTTTAAACAATAAAAAGATATATTTGCTCATCTAGGCTTCATAATAATATAATATGCTAATACTTTGGGTAGTAAATAAAGTTTTATTTCATATTGCCCATTTCGTTATATTTTTTTAGCGGTGAAAACCAAGCAAATATATCCTTATTAAATTTGGCTCTTATTTTTATTTTTATATTAAAAAAAAATAAAGTAACGTTACTACTAAGTACGTGGTACTAACCGCGATAACAGATCACGCGCATGTCACCACTATAAAATAATTGTTTCAAAATAAATGTTGCCATGTTTTAAAATTCCAACCTTTATTTCCATGAAAACCGACGTGTAAAATGGCGGAACACAGCTAGTATAATTAAAAAAAAACCTTTGAATTAAGCCGCATGCATAACATAAATCCAAGCGCAATTAAGGTCGGAAGCAGCTAATTAACTAGTCGGCATTGCTGGGCCTCCGTGCGAGTTTACCCACAAAAATAACTTAATGTTAAAACTTCATCAAAATTCCATGCCCATGGTGATTTGCCGCCGCGCCAATTCTAGACAGCACGAATGTGGTTGATTTTATCGCTATTAAAACATTTTTTTTTTCTTTTTAAAAATTAATGGGACCATGTGAAGAAATCCAACGCTTTTATACGTAGGTATATGTGTATAATATGTGTATATTTGACGACCGCTTGGCGCAGTGGGTAATACACCTGCCTTCTGCGCGAAGGGTCGTGGGTTCGATTCCCACACCGGAAAAAATATATTTGTAATTTACATTTGTATTTTTCTGGGGTCTGGGTGTTGCTATGTATTGTATGTATGTATTTACAAAAAAAAAATAATGTATATGTAATTTATTCCGTTATCTAGTTGCCATAACACGAGCTTCGGCTTAGCTTGGAACTAGATGGCGCTGTGTATAAATGTCCTGAAAAATATTTATTTATTTATTTATTTATTGTGTAATAATTCTATGTCTGTCTTAGCCTTAAAGCAATTGGTTCATCATAATTTAAAAATAAGGTAGAGAAACTAATTACGCATTAGCTTAATAAATAATAATCAAACCAAAATATTATTATATCTTTAACCATATTCTAAAGATGTATATTTCTTCATTTCCCCATTTCCAACACGTATAAGTCCATAAGCTATTTCGAATTCATAAAACATTAAAGCTCAAATCTGTCACTATTATTACGAACTTCTGCTAAAGAAACATTTACCGACAACTTTCTGACAAAGGCGACCGGCAAACGCGCCTTCCGACTGTTCCCCGCAAATTATAACCGTGACGTCACAGCCATGAATCAACCCTGCATTACATGTGAAATAATATTTGCTTGTCATTAACTCGGGGATTGGGGCTGGGACATATTAATACATAAAATTAACTGAGATTCTAATCTATGGAAGTCTTTCTGCTTCTTGTCTTTTTAGATAAAGGAAATAAATGTAAGTAACTTAATGTTGAAAAGTATATTTTAACGTGATAATGAAATTGTAGAATAATCTTATAATATAATCAAAATCGCTTTAAAATATCAAATGGTACGTTAGGGATAATGATTATCATGTTATTAATGTTTTTTAATGACTAGGTATAGGCTAAAATACTAAAAGAACATACTGAGTATTTAACTGACACACGATAAACTTATTTGCCAGTTAAGACGGCTAAAAAGTTGCATATAACAGAATATTTAAGTCCAAGTTCGCGAAAAGGCTTGACGCATCTCGGCTCGAACAGTTTTAATGAGATAGTCACAAGACTTTGCGCAATTAGTGCGACACTGGGGGACTTTAATTACGATGTTTTAATTATTGAGACGCGTGGCCTCTCTGTGGGGACTGGAGTACTTCATTTGCATTTAGCGTAAGATTTGCTGCGACGGGACATTTGACTGTCGAATGTGGGAACGAAATTTCATAACGTGCAAATTTTTTAGGCTATTTTGTCTTGTCTGTACAATGTACATTGGAGAGAAGCAATAAATGACGTTTATCGTATGAGCAGCACGAAACGTTCTTATTTTGTAAATTTGAGCATAAAACTATGCGTTGTTATGCCTGGTTTCTTGTCCGTACCACACATAACAATCAAAAACGATAATTTTATAGACTGAACTATTTGAAATCTTTCTTCGTTACCTGTTAGAGAAGTTAATAATTAGCAAAAATTACGTGCATAGATTAACTTTAGAGACTTAAATTGTTTTATTAAATTGCAAGTAAATAGATACTTGAAAATTCTGCGTATATATTTCGATATTAGTTTCAAATTATGCGTTTAGACAAACTTATTATAGGTCTTATAATATTACTGAGGATAAAATAAACGACCTGATTATGATGAACCAACAATTAATAAATCATGAGCTAAAATTATTTTAATTGTATTATTTTAAAATATCTGAGTCGAAATAAGCAGATCTAGTTGGCAAATAAAACAATAAGTGAAGCCCATTCGTTGCAATTAAGAAAACTGTAAAATAAAAACTGAATTCTCAAGGCGTTTCATAATCTTTTATTACGGAGCATTTCTCGCAAGTACAATACGAGAAAGATGCATTTAATGCTCCAGTGTTTCACCATTATATTCAAGGTGATTATTAAAACTTAAAATGTATATTGTAACTTAATCCTATTACCAGGTATTTCCAATAACGCAATTTTCAATACTTGACAAAGTAATAAAGGAAACTTCGGTGAATTTCGCTTTGATTAAAAATGTTATTATTTCCACGATGAAACACTCGTGCTTTAATATTATTGGAAACGGCCAAAAATATCTGACAAAAGCTTTTTGACAATTAAAATCCGGTGCATTATTTATTTCTTTGGCCCTGTTTTAATCCCATGCTCTATTATACCTTCAAGAACCTCCAAGAACTTACACCTCCATAATGATTGATTGGCTCTAAGCAAATGAAAATCGGAAAAAGTGGTCGAATACAATTAGAATTCTTCGTAAGCCTTGATCATTCGCCACATTTCAAACAACACGTCACACAGCTTGTGTACGAAAGAGATAACACTATAACAACCCTTCGTTAGCCGTTGGTCTCTTTCCAAGTCTTTCGAACATTGTGTTTTACCCGCATTTAATAATGTATTATACACAAAAACCTTTCTCTTAAATCACTCTGTCTGAAAAAGAAAATCGCATGAGAATCGATTGCGTAATTTTAAAGATTTTAAAATACATAGAGACAGACAAAAAAGCGACCTTATACTGTGTCATGTACTTATACTGTAATCATCGAGACCGTAACGTTTGACATCCCATAAACAGAAATCAATACAAATATCTTTAAATACACCAAAAAAACGCTTGCGTAGTGGGGTGAATAAATCAACATTAATAATATCGGGAAGCGCTGACAATAGTGGATACCGGAAAGTAATTCAATAAACAATATTAAAGGAAACGTATAAAAGTTGCTTTGTTGTATAAATAAACATTTTGGGTCCAAGCAAAATTTTTATAGCTACTGGATAATTAATTATAAGTGTTACATTATAATCTATGTCGATGGATCACCATTTTACGTTAGTTAGTAAATCTATCTTTGTTTTACAAGGACATAGTATAAAGAACTTCAATCCCTAATATATAATAATAATAGCATTCGATAGCAGAAATCGATTAAATAATTTGACGGGAAATCTTTGCTTAACATTGAAGTGTCACCACAATAGGTCTATCATTTATATAGATACATACTTATTTATAGGACGTAAGACATAATAATAACAATACCGTTCGTTAAAACAGCCTCAATAAAGTCGCCAATCGCAAAGCACTACTAACAAACAACACGCATTATCACTAACCTACAAATCGATCCAACGACGACCTAAAGGAATGAAAAACCTTTTATCCAATACGTTAAAAAGGAACCACATACTAAAAACAAGCAGTAGAACCGTGATATTGTTGCAATTGCACCCGACATGACATTAAACCTTCTTTTACGTCGCCATACATTGCAATTCGCCATCCTTGATCAAAAGCACAGCTTTTTAACTACCCTCAAGGAAAAAAACACTCTAATACATAGAAAATAGAGTATACTACAGCTTGTTTCGAAGGAAAAGACAGTAAAGGCACTGCAGGGTACATTAAGAATTCTACCCACCTAGGGTACGTCTTTATGTAGACATTGTGTTTTATTTTTAATGCTATTTTCGGATCGAATGTGGCATGTTTCCTTCTTTTTAGTATAATCCTGCGAAATCATGAAGTACTTTTAGAAGTATTGTAATAGAACCTCAATTGGGACTTGTAATTTAGTTGGTGTTATAGTATGATATACCGACTTGTATACCATAATCATACTGGAATTCTCTGAACGCAGTTACTATCTTCTGGTTAATACTATTGAGTACTTTTGCAAGAGAACAGCTCAAATCTAGGCCTTCAATTAATGATAAATGTTTATTTTTAAACAAATATAAACTTCATAGTAAGAAAACAATATTAAATAAAATTATGATTATACTATACCGTTAAAATATATAATACTATTTATGTTACCCTAGTAGAATTGATTGCGTTACTACGGAATATCAACACCCACTCCACGTATTAAATAATTATCGATTTAAATACCATCATATATCATACCAGCTCGAGATTTTCCACCTCGTTCCCAAGGATAGACATCGCATCATCCATCACTTCGTAATCTTTTTTACCAAATGCCTTTCCGATCACATACAACGCTGGGGCGGAATATATTTGAATCAAATCGTGCTCTTATATTATGATCTTGGTTGAGAATAGCAGTTTTTCTATATGATGGTAATGTTGCCAGCTAAAACGTCTTTACGCAACCTTGAAGGTGTTTGACGATAGTTGACTGAATCAATTATTTCAAATGTTGAGTTTTGTTTGTGGAAATTTTCTGGGAAATGCATAGTAAATAATGTTGGACTTAAACTGACTTAAAAGTCCAAAGTCTTATTAACTATTCCACTATAGGTACAACGGTCAAGAAAAAATAAAGATAAAGTATTTGGTCTAAGCTTGCAAAGATCGGTACGATAAGAAATATAATTATATTCATTAAAAAATATTACATCTATAGAAATATCACAATATAAATTATGTATTTAAATATTAGTTCTTCCTTTAATTGCTTTTAAGTAAACAAAACTGTGATGATTAACAATCGTTATAAATTAAAACAATTGTAACAGAAAACTGTTTACTATACCTTAAAAAGGTATCGCCTTATTGCCGAATTAATACAAGTAATGCAATTAGTGGCTAATTAAATTATGTTTTATTCGATCTGTATAATGAAGCTTATTTATTTACCGCTTGCTCTGAAGGCATTTATTATGTTAATCCGCGCTCTATCCAAATTGCCTTCTACCATGATGCAAAAAATATAAGCCGTTTCGACTTTCAGACTTTTTGGTCCGAACTATTTTTTTTTTTTTCTAGATTCTAAATTTAAAACAGCTTAATGTTCGAATGTGTCTTAACGTTTATATGCATGTCTAGTTAAGGTTATTTAACAGCCACTTTCCGTGGCTGTGGTGTGGCTTGACTAAAGAAAAAGCAAACACAATTTTTCTCTTAGATTTTCTCAATTAAAGGTTTAATTTTAAATTGCATTGTACCTTGTTTCAATGTTTAGCATATGTGCTGTAATGTTTCCATTTTTCTATTAATAACTTGATTGGTATAAGAAGTCTACTACTTCTATAAGTTGACTAATATGACTGCTATAAGTAAACATCATCCCACCAATCGTATGAAATAAGGCATTGTAACTTCGTCCTCTTTCATGGTACAGGGCCACGAACCTAATTACGAACGCTTATTTTGCCGTGAAAATATGACAGTTCGTTAGTCCGCATCTTACTGGGAATACAATGTTATATTCCTTTATTTCAGCATTTAACCTTACATGGTTAAAATATTAAATATATTTTAACCTAGAATTTTATTTTGAACAAAATGAGTTCACATAGTATAGCAGTAATAATATGTGGAATTTAAAATAATACGGTAATATTAATATCTACGAAATATACTTAACTCTTCTATGTATGGATATTTACTCTTTAAACTAAATAAGAGTTATTTTTTAACACGTACCAGAAAGAGTAGTGTGAAACAGCCACCTGCTGACGTGAGTTGGGCCAACAATCTGGTGAAGATCGCTGGGTCTCGTTGACGCAGATGACTGAAGACCGGAGACACTGGAAATCCATACAGTAGACAGCAGTAAATTGAACTGTTTATGATGGTGAAGAGTTATTTACAAGTACAGCTTAAAAAGAAGTGAGCTTTAAAGAGGGAATGAAGTATCTATACTTAATATATATAGCTGAAGAGTTTGTTTGTTGTTTGAACGCGCTAATCTCAGAAACTACTGGTTCGAATTGAAAAGTTCTTTTTTTATTGAATAGAAAATTTATCGATGAAGGCTTTAGGCTACATAACATCACGCTTCGACTAATAAGAGCGAAGATATAATGTAAAATATGGAAAAAACGGGGAAAATTATTCATATTTGGGGGCTTCCTTCTTCCTTCGAGGGGAAAACGGTTCAAGATACCAAAAAATATGAATGAAAGAATTATTCCTCTTTAAATGATCTAAAAATAAGTTCGCGACAGTATATGTCTATCTTCTAAGATTGACTCACTATAACATAATAATAGAAATAGATCCGACGGGGACGAAGTCGCGAGCAACAGCTAGTTGTATATAAATATACGAATCACATCTCAATTGCGTAATTAGAAAGCTAATAAGTAGTAAATAACACATGTTAATATTGGTAAAGGGATCCTAAAAAACGATTAATATATGCCCCTATACCCATCGCAAAGATACAAACATAACTTACTTATGATATAAATAGTCTAGTTTTTGGAACAATAACATGTTTTCTCTCTAATAAGCAAGTTATTGTCGTAGTATATTACAAATGTATTTATGAAGGTACAAGGGCAGAAACTTTCATTAATAAATACGAGAACTTATCCTCCTATATGTGGACTATAAAAATATTTTATTATACCAATATCGGCCGATTTATTTGTCATTAAATACGTTTTCAACGAACCATTGTACACAGCCATAACATTGATTATCTCTGATTTATTTCAAATTGTATTTATTTGATTCATTAGTTGGGTTTATTATTGGATATCGGAAATTATATTGTATGACAGATATTTTACTACCTACACGTGTATCTACCTACTCGTATAGACGCGATAGTTTGTGAAGATTTATGTATAATTGTGGCTCTTTCAGGCAAAATCTTCTGAATGAATTTAGCTGATATTTGGCATGAAGATAGATTTTATAACATAGGGGGCAAACGAGCAGGCGAGCCAGCTGATGGAAAGTGGTCATCGCCGCCCATCAACACTCGCAGAGCTTGACAGCTAAGGAGTGGGTTGCCATATTCATATTTTAACACATAAGATACTTTATAACCCGGTATTGCTCCGGGAACGGGTCCGGAACTATCCGGGTATAACTGCGAGGTACAGCTAGTTTATAAATGTATTTCATAACCATTTAAGAAATTATAATTTGTACATATAATCGGTATATTATTTTATTTCTATATTTATATATCGGGATGTGGACTATATTTTATTAATAAATTGATATAAAAGTAACAATTTTAACTATAAAGGAGAAAATAAGAAAGAAGGATATGTCCGATGCCCTGCTTACGGGGAAAACAAAGGGATTCACCTTAATGATGGCGCCGTTGTCTCGCGAAGTGGTTGCTGCTGCTTGGTAGTTGGTAGTCTGTAGGACGGCATTTGTGGTACTGGGACGGCTCCGGGGGACGCTCCTCGAGGCCGTCTTACAACTCGTGCGCTGTATAAAGTGTTTTTATGATAGGTTATCAAATTTGGTTGAACAAGGAAGTATATTATATTACAATATTATTAGATTATATGATTTGCACGGTACTTTAAAGAACTGTAGAACTTACTATTTTGAAAACGACTTCATAGCTATAGCAATATATAGTACGCGTCATTTATGTTTAGCGATTGACGAGAATAGCTGTGCATCGGTAGAATCGCGCTCGTAATTGACGTATTGGTGCGAGAAAGACAACACGATTGGGACAACCAATCAACGCTCGCGCACCCGACGATCACGCACCCCGTGCGCCGCGCCGCTACCTCAATACCTTATTTTTGACTTCTGCGCAGGTTTCTTTCAGCGCTAAAGATTCGTGACGCGTACTATACCAACCTTAATTTAACGCAGACGAAACAGCAGGATAAAGTCTGTCATTTATAAAGACCGGATCAAATAAGTGTAAATAAAAAAACTTATCTGTAACAAACAACAAGGTTCGATTGGCTCTCGTCATGTCTGAGTACACACGTAACTACGAGAACAAATTGGTATGAAAACAATCGTTAAATGTATCGAAAATCGAGATAATAACGACCATGTTATATTTGTCTAGACGCAATAATTCGATGAGTTCTCACATCTGTTGATGTAACTCAATTACTTTACGTTAGAGCTAGTTATTGCCAGCTTTAATAATTAATCATTTTCATTGAGTAAGAATATTATAATTTTGATAAATACATATACATATCTAACATCTTAAACTAGCAGATCCCGTGCCCGTTGGGCATAATATTAATTATCCTTTTTGGTTTTTAACACCTTTTTTAACGCCTTTGACACTCAACAATAATGTGGCTTTCAATTGGTGAAAGAATTTTTAAAATTAGTTCAGTAGATCCAATTTAACAAACACACGAACATTACTACTTTATATATTAGTATAGATATACTAAAAATTATAATAAAAGTGGTTCTAAGGAAAGTTCTTGGACGTTTCCATGAGTCCATTCAAGTGTTGCGTGGATGAATACCGGTGGTATTTATTCGTAAAAAGGTTTTATGAGAGCATTTAGAAACAAATTTGAAACAAAGATGCTAGAATCAAAGTAAAAATATTATTAATTATTGAACCAATACTGGCCACTTACAAGCAGATAAAATTATCATCTTTCTTCGAATAAATTCAAACTAAAAAAGAATAAAAATTCCCGCTTATTTCAAATTTCAATTAACGTCACAATTCGTTTGACAGATTCGTAAGAAAACAAAATGGACGCCATCAGATAACCCATTTAATTGTACCAAGCTGAGTCATTTTATAATAAAACATTAATTATACGAAAAATAATTGCGAAAACTGCGCGTCGGATCATTTTTAATCGTTCAAACGTTCTTATTGACGAGTCGATTTTTGTGATGCGTCAGCGATTTTATTCTTTGAATTACGGACTAGGAAATGGATTTTCCCGGCGTTAAATATTTCTAAAAACAAGTTTAGCGTTAATTTTTGTTTTTAATCTTTATTTCACAGATTATATAATATTCTTTTCATTTAGAAATTTCAATAACAATTCAATAGTGGATTATAATATATCTTCATACGAGTATATCGTCGATGCGATGCGTTCGTCTTTAATATAGTGCAAAAAAGTCTTACAGAAAAGTACCAAGCTTTATACCGGACTTCTAAAATCTAAATCTTTTCTTGCTAAAAAAATATTTCTGTCTTAAATTGGGTATAGGGATCAGGAACAATGTCATGTAAGATTCTGACCTACCTAGACCAACTAGTACTTGAAAACTCACCTATTAAGTTTGTAGCACAAAAAAAATTATTCATACAAAATTTTACGTATTTATATTTAAAACTACGTACACAAGGAAATGAACGCCTTTACCGTTGAATTAAGACATCCTCGTAAATGTATTTAACTTTATCTTGAACTAAAGATAAAGAGGAATAACGTTTGAACGCTTAATATCCTTCTTTCCTTAGATTCATTATGGTCGTTAACATTTTATTTTAAATGTACAATGTTTACTTAAATGTTGGATGAGTTTTAAAGTAAAATTTATGATATCCGGGGTGATACCACATTCATAAAACCGTAGAAGAATAACAGCACATCATCAGAGTAGCTACTCTGAATGCAATCGTCGTCGATATCGAAAATTTGTGATACTGCTAACCGAGCTATGAGACTTAACATACTCTAATAAAGAGTCGGATCGCACATCAGTTTATCGGAATTTTGTCGAAACAGAAACAAAAAAGCTTTTATATTAATTCGAAGTTGCTCAAAAACTGTATCGAAAATAGTTAAAATCGACATCGATTGTGTTCGGAGTAGAGCTTCAGAGATGTCAGTGCGTGTAATAATTGTTATTCACAACTATGTCGATTGTCCTTTAAAATAAGGTTAATCTATCTGAGGGTTTGGTAAAGGACAAGAGGGAATAATGGATAAGATAATGGAAGGCAATAGGAAAAATTGGATTCCGATGCTCCCAATTAATTAATTTTTTTTTTTTTTATAGTGCAATAGGCGAGCGCTTGACCACAAGTCGCCTGATGGTAAGCAACGCTGCGGTCGAAGATGAAGCGCGCTCGCCTAGAAGGAACCAGTTCACTCTTGTTTTGAATGAGCTCAGGTTGTAACATTCAGGGAAGACCCACCCAGGGAGCTCATTCCATACTTTGGCGGTTTTCCAAATGAACGTGGAGCTGAAGCGTTTCGTCCGCAACCTCGGGATATCTATGAGAAATTTGTGACGTTTGTTCGAGCTCCTAGACGTTCGGTGGTAAAATGGACTTGGTGGGATCAGGTCGTGAAGATCAGACGCGCACTCACCGTAATAATAATTATCGAACGAAACGCAATAGCATCTCTAATGAGAAAACATTACATGACGCCGGTGTCTGTATGAGAATGGCGAATGCTACTAGCTCTAAATGAAAAATGAAATATATAAACATTATTATTTTTCATTTATTTTATTTTTAATACCTAATAAGGTAATATTAGAGATATAAGAATAAAATACAAAAACATAAAAATAAAAATAAATATAGGTACTATAAAATACCTAAACAGAAAACCACCAGTAGTGGAGCTCGTCCTAAGCCACTGGTTGTATTAAGGCCGGCCGTTATACTAAACATTATTTCTAATAATGATTACCTACGTGTTTAAATACTTACATCTAACAAAAGCATTTTGTGTTAAAAAGCACAGAAATATATAGCTAATTAATTAAACGATTACTCTCATCTGCGAAAGATATACACTGTTTTTCTAAAATTAACTGCATTGCGAACGGTCGCCCATTAATAAAACAATCTTGCAATTAAATAAAATAGCTTTTTACCGTATCAATGAATGAGGATACAGAGTAATTAAAAAGAACGCAATAGCAAAATCCAATTTAGCTGCATCTGTAACTACTCTGTGTAATATTAAGTGTCCTAACGGGGTTTTTAGCCGAATCCGAACTTTCAAAATTGCTCGCAGATTCGGCCGTAACCGAAACCGAATCTTAAAGAATATACATATGAACACACGTACATTCAAATAGTGCTAAATAAATTAAAAACTTGATAAATAACTACGAATAATTATATTACTAAACTTAGCTTATGTTACTCAGTGATAATGTAGCTTTCTAATGAAAAAAGAGTTATTAAAATCGGCCAGTAATATTTGAGTCTATTCGTTACATACAAAAATACAAATCTTTCCTCTTTAAAATATTAGTTTAGACCGTAGACCATTGCGACATATTGCCGGAACCGAATCTAAATTAAAACCGGTTCCTTAGCCGAAGCCGAAACCGAACTCAGTTTGTCTGCTAATTTCGCTCGCAAGTCGACTTTTCTCTCTATTTCACGTTTTAAAAAGTTATAATAACACACTGTTTAATCGGACAAAAGCTTGTTACAGCGTCTGATATCTCGTCGTCTAGACGGCGGGTTTTTTAGAAACGCTAATTTATACGGTAATTAAGTACCTATTTCAATTTAGTAGTTGAATATCTCTTTTTTATAATTTTATTTATTTATTATTTTATATTATGAAGGGGGGAGAGCTGGACGCACTCCTGATGGTAAGAGCAACGCCAGCCCATAGCCAATGCAGTGCTACCCGGAACATTGCTATAAAGCCCAACTCCGGGCAGGGTGCACTACACCGACGCTCCCCACTTTGAGTCATCAGATGTTAAGACTCATTAGCCCAGTAATCACGCTGGCTACAGTGCCCTTGAATATTATAATACTTGAAACCTAATTTTTCGATTTCAGATACACTATAAATGCACAAAAAAAGTCGTTTATCACTTGATAGAATGCGGATAGCTAAGTGTTACCGAAATGAAAAGCTGTTTCTTTTCGTATTTTTCGGGTTAGTAAATATTCTGTGACCCTATTTTTTATAATTTTATATATATGTGGTACATGCACAAAATGATTATTCGTAGGTTTACTTCAACGATTATACAATTTTACGAGAACAGATATCTATAGTAAATATTATAAAACTTAACAGTTTCTTTGTTTGTAATAACGCGGTAATCTGATAAAAAGCATTTCGAATTGAACATTTGTTTTTGTTTTGGATAATCCATTTATCGAGGAAGGCTATATAATTTCACGCTGCGAACTATATACCCGCTTATCGAAACGTTTCTCTTTCACAAGAAAATAGAATTAAAAATATCCTTTATACAGAAGGTTTTTTCCACAATATGGGAGACAAACGACCTACTTAATGGAAAGTAGTCATCGCCGCCCATAAACATTCGTGGATTTTGACACCTCTTGAGTGGGTTGCTATCCTTAAAAATACTCTTTCCCAAATTTCCAACGATAATAACAGAAATTGCTGCGAAAGAAATCGCGGGCAACAGCTAGTATAAGTACCGTCACGAATCTTTAGCGCTGAACGAAACCTGCGCAGAAGTCAAAAATAAGGTATCGAGGGGACGGCGCGGCGCGCGGGGCGCGTGATCGTCGGGTGCGCGAGCGTTGATTAGTTGTCCCAGTCTTGTTGTCTTTCTCGCAGCAATACATCAATTACGAGCGCGATTCTACCGATGCGCAGCTATTCTCGTCCAGCGCTAAACATCCGTGACGCGACCTATAACTTAACATTCCAACAATATATATTTCCTAAGCAATAAAGTCAGCCTCCACCTGCGAGTTATATATCTTAAAATGCACTCGGTTTATATAGCATTTACAAAATCAAAAGCAGTGTAAAATAATATGTTTGCCGACTGAGAATCGCAGGTGAGGGACTGAAACTAATGTGATGGCATCGTGAATAAAGTGCGCAATATAACATGGACAGAACGTATGAAACACGTGGATTTTTTAAACGAATTTCACCTTTAACTTAAAAGGAATAGAGACCAAGTTAGCTTGGGTATGTTTTCGTATTGTGCTCGCTCGTTCTTTTCATGCAACGTCTAAAGATATGTGGCGTACTAAATATAATTTTAAGCGAGACAATTGTCTAAAAGCATGGTTAGATATTTAGACGGTGTAGTATGTTAATGCTCCTTGGAGTGTATAATATTTTACTGAAATTGTGTGAAGTGAGATGTGATTTGAAAATGACGAAATGTTTGAACCTAGTTCCAATTTGAGACATGTTAGAAGTAGTACAAAATCTCGGGCTGTGTCTTTCTATGTGAGATAAACTTATCAAACTATTGCAAGGATTTTCATACTTTTAAAACAAATAGATAGTGACTTTATTTTGAAGGATATTGCGGTATATATAAATACTAGCTGTTTCCCGCGACTCCGTCCGCGTGGACTTTCATATAAACTTTGACCCCCCTTGTAACCCCTTTTTTCCAGTTAAAAAGTAGCCTATGTTTTATCTCAGGCTCTAGACCATCTGTGTACCAAATTTCATTACAATCGGTTCAGCGGTTTGGGCGTGGAAGCGTAAAATTATATAAAAAGTTTTAACACCTCGTGCAACCTTTTGGGGGCTGATTTAAAAAAAGGAGCCTATATCCTTCCCCAGGCTCTAGACCATGTGTGTACCAAATTTCGTTCTTATCGGTTCAGTTGTTTAGGCGTGATGGGATGACAGACAGACAGACAGACAGAGTTACTTTCGCATTTATAATATTAGGATAATAATAATAATAATAATAATTTATAATATATGGATGTAATATGTAATTAATACGTTGTTTTCGGTAAGTCATTATCTTATAAAAAAACAATTTTTCGTGAATTAATTTTGTTACTACAATTATTATCCTCCCTAATACGTTGCCAGTCTTATAAAAATACAACACAGTACATAAATTTACTAAAAACAAACAAATACAAGGATTTAGTGGGCTTATTTGAACACATTTCCTTTTATAAGTAAAATAATATTCAACTCACCTGTATTCTTCCTGTTTTTCTATTATTCCGTTTGAAATATCATGTAATAAATTGACGAAAGGTTCTTGACAACAAAAAGTAATATCATAACATTTTAGACACGGACGAGGAACATTTTTCAATGAAATATATTTCGGTCGCCTTTGAATACAAAAGGAGAGAAATCCTGTGGCCAATTTTACAGAAACGTGAGAAAACTTCGCTGTTTCCACTAAAATTCAATTTTGTTTACACATTTATTAATAAATATTATACAAATATTAACTATACTAAACGGATTATTAAACTGAAAAAATAAATAGTAAGAATGTAATTCTACCTTCATTGTTTGTTTCCTAGATAAATTAGAAATTATATCGTAACGTATTCCGTAATATATTTTCTTGTGAAACTAATTTGCTCTTATAATTCTTATTTTCATTATTCCGCCTAAGTTAAGGATAAAAATACGACTTAAAAGAAAATATGGTAATAATTATTAATCATTAAAATAAATAATATATATTTAAGTATGCCGTCTGATGACGCAATATAAAGAACGCAATTTATTTTCTTTTATTAGTGTTCGTATTTCGAATGCCGATTGACGTTTTGCTTAAAACCTTTTTAGCGGGAAAGTGCAATGAAGTTATTGTTTTGTTTTATTTTAGCTGTGGTGGTGTTAGTTGAGTGTAAACACACGTTCCTGGGATCCAATGTGTTTCGGCCTCTGTTATTTAATAGGATAATACGTTATAGTTCGCATATGTTTAGGAAACGCGTGGAAACCTTCAATTATTCTGCCCCAAATTACCCTTATAGACAGACGATACAGGTAATTTAGATTAACCCACATGATATTATTTTTTATATTAAACGTGTTTTATATTTTAATATCATAATAACATCTATAGGATTAGTTCATATTTTCAAGAACACACTTTAATTTTGTTATAACATTCTGACATTAAGAGAGATACAATTTTATCATCTGTGTTATTTTTTGACAGATATTCAATTATTTTTTTTATTAGATTTTTGTTATAAAATTTTGACATTAAGAGAGATACAATTTCATTATCTGTGCTTTTTTGACAGATGTTTAATTTGTTTTTTTTTTTATTCGATTTAGAGTCTCCAGAGGCTAAGGTGATGTTTTTTTTTTCAGGGTATTCTAGCCTACGATTTGACAAATTCGACAGCTACCGCCAACGTAACTATGGGAGGTCTCGGTTATAACTACGTGACTATAAGAATGAAAAGCGACCGAGGCCGGGAAATAATATATGATATTTATATCTATGGATAGTTTTTTCAAGTTGTACTAAAGTCAGATTATTAATACCAGTCAGTAGAATGGAATTTTTACACTTAAAAGATAGTCGAGATTACACTTTTTGTCCTTATATATTTTTTTTTGTATCATGTCATTTTACTGGCTGGAAATAATAATCGTACTTTATATCTATCTTTTTTATCTGTATCTGTACTGCTAAAGATGAATAAAAAAAACGATGTATGTATTAAAGACATGATCCGACTTTTTTTTCTTAGTTATCATTTCATTCGAATGGAAATTTTTAAATTGACAAAAATACTGTTACGACGCCACGTTCTGTAATGTTGTTTTTTCAAAGTTTAATTAAAATGACAGTGTTTTGTTATAATTAAAAACTATACCAATTTATATGTAAATTAGGTTCAACGTGTTGTAATGGCAAATTATTAGTCAATTTATAATTTCAATGTCTTGTATTATACCTATTTTATATAAAAATATTGGAAATATCTTTTAAACCTGAAAATTGAAGTCAA
>JADANM010007051.1:8308599-8322103 GCA_026213755.1 Eurema hecabe | reverse complement strand
ATATATATATATTACTAGCATTTGCTTGTGACTTTACCTGTATTCATGGGGTACTTTTATACTTTTTCAGCGTCGTTTTTTGTCGTAGTTGGGTTTTAGTTTTTTTACTTTATCTTGTTTTGTGTATGGTTTTAGCTAACATAAAAAAAATTCTAGCTATGAAGAACTTATATTTAATGTCATCTCTACCTAGTATACATTTAATTTAAAAGTTTTATGAATTGCTTTAAATTTTTTGAGGCGCGAGGCCCCTTGTACCGCGAGGCCGTAAGCGGCGGCCCACGTCGCCCACGCCTTACGCCGCCACTGTTCGAACCCATAGACGTATTACGCATAGACTGAGATAGACTCTTAGCCAAGCCGAAGCCAAAAGTATATATATGTAGGTGTAAACAGCACTTTTTATACTTGATGACACGAACACAAGGCCTTTTTTTACCCGACTGCGTGACGCAATGGAGGGTAATGTGATCATCAACCTATGTATGTATGTTTTGAAGCACTATACAGAGTTAACGCCTGGACTGATTTTTATGATTCATACGTCAATCGATTTCTCATAGTCCTGCGAATGTCACTAAAGACATGGAATTAATACAAAATCAAAATGGGTTTATTGGAGTGTGAGCCATTCTATTCTCCAATAATTGGAGTGTGAGCCATAGATTTTAATAGGCCCCAACTGCCTAAGTTTCTATAGACTTATTTTTTATTTAATTACCTTGATATTTATTCTTCATAGTTTTTGTCTTTTCAGATTGCAGTCCTTGTTTTTGTCTTTTCAGTTTTCATTGTTATTAGGTTCACTTTTTGCGCAGTTGGGTTTTTTAATTTTTTAAATTATTTATTTTATTTAATAGTAGGGAAGTCCTCATAGGGATACCCATGGACCTCGGGGAAGGACCACGGGTTATGTCGGAATTCTACCGACCAAAACCCCACTGTTTATCGTTCTGCCGCAGCGAGTGGGAATTCCGGGTACCTTCGCAAACTCTGCCGCGAACCCCACAGACGCATACAAGGCCATCTATGAAAAATTGCGACGACTTGCTATTTAAGTAGACAAAACTGTCTACTTTGAGATGCCTTCACTTTTCGTTCTCATATTGTAGTTATAGGAAATATTATTCAATGTTCGAAGACAAGACACAAGAATAGAAGTCTTATTATTGAAACAAACAATCAAAGAATTCTTAATCTGGACACAGTTTTTTTACATGTGAAAGGCGTTAGCAAATGTTTAACATATAGGCATATTTTAATTAAAATAACAATTAACATCGATGTATAACAACATTTTCTTACTCTCCATTGAACACAAAATAACTCTAAACCAAAGATTATAGAACAATAACTCGTGGAAAGTGGCAGCGAATTGAATCAATACCCAACAATGGAAGTTAACAATTCCCTGTATTAATTTGTACCGTTTACTTTGCGAACGATTCGAGACCATAGACGTATAACGCATAGACTGGTCGTCCTTTAATAATCTATCAACCGTAAGTGAAGCCAAATCTTTATATATGTAAGTGTATAAATAACGTTCGTTTACTCAATGACACGCACACAAGCCCACCGATATTGTTTCTGCTATAAGAAATTTACCCTATAAATGTGGAAAAATTTAAATCTACGAAAAACATACAAATTTTGATGCGATACACGGCGAAAATCTATGTTAGTAGACAAAATTGTCTACTTTAAAATGGCTTCACTTTGCGTTTTCATATTGCGCTTCTAGGTGTTAATATTCTACGTTCGAGACTGAAAATTGTGAAGTTGGACAATGTGTTTGCCGCCGAAGAATTCCCTAATCTTTCTATTGTGTTACTTGCTAACTCGGATTGGATTAACTTTGAACGCTTTTGAACGTCTGTTAATTTCAGATAACTCGAAGTTTGCGCTGATTGTTTCTTGATGGTAAAGCCCTTAAAATTACAGTCGTCTTGGTTACAACTAATTTTATGATCTCAAGACTTTTGTAGGTTAGTTCGGTTAAGATAAAATTGTTTAAAGGTTTTCATTTCTTCTGAACTTAGATTTGCTATGTTATAATATTTATTTTCATTAGGTAATTTAATTTTAACTAATATTAAATAACCTAGACATAAAATTGGTATGTTATTAGAAATTTTTTTGATATCTTTAAAATTAGAAAAAACAACTATTGTTCCTTTCTTATACTTATTAATACACTACACAATGAAATTTTAATGTTTCATATAAATTAAATATATATTGAAGATTGTACAATTGATTATTTTAGTATTGAATGTCAGGTCAACAGTATTTTTTTCACAACTGACATACAATACAAAATAATATCTAATACCATTATAGCTGAGCTAATAAAAATAACACTAAAAACAAAATGGAGTAGAACGGAGCTCCCGTAATTTTTAACGTAATTAAAACTGTTATTGCACCTCTCTCTTCCTATTACTGCTTATTACATTAGAGCGAATGTCATAGACTTTAAAGGCATTTTGAAACAAAGAACTTTTGATATTTTCCTCCTTTGAACCTAATTATGAGCTATGTCAGACGTAGGTATGTATACTGTGTTTCTGGTATGACGGATTTAAGTAGGCTTGCTTTTAAAATGTCTGGGTTAAAAGTTATTTATTTCTTTTATTATAATCAAACAACCCATTGAATATTGGCTACCTAATTGATGTCTGTCTTAAGATGTGTATAATTTTAAACAGTATGCACAACCTTACAAGAATAAATAGATTATTTAATTAAAAGAAATGTCATTTATTTAAAAAAATGCAATCCTTTACGAAATTTACCAATGTGATCAGTAGAAAATAAATACCTAGTTCCAAAAACTAAAAAACACGCTTTCCTATCATGAAATTCAAACATCTCATATAATATTATCATCCGAATATATTTCAAACAGCCAGTTCGCCATCTTATGGAGACTACTATATTGGATTTGTAATGACGTTTCTTAGCTAGTCATGTATTGTCATCATTCAGAGCGTGTGCAAAATTTCATCCTAATCAAAGACCGGGAAGTGGTTTAAATTAAGATACCAAAATTTTCTTTCATAGTTAGAAGTGAAGGTGATACACGTCACAGGCTGCAATACCATTCGCACCACCTTGACAGCTGGCAGTCAACCTTTTTAAAAGACACTTTTGCCACGTACCACCACTTTGTGGAATCAGCTCTCTCGTGCGGTATTTCCGATAAATTACGACTTGGGGTGCTTCAAGAAGAGAGCGTACATCTTTTTAAAAGGTCAGCAACCCACTCCAGAGCTGTCAAGCTCTGCGAGTGTTAATGAGCGGCGATGACCACTTTCCATCAGGTGGCTCGCCTGCTCGTTTGCCCCCTATGTTATAAAAAATAATAATAATAAAAGCGTGTTAAAAGGGCACGTTTTAAAATGTGGCTAAACAAAAATTATTTACAAATACTGTTTATGTAACTGGCAACACTCTTACATTTGGTAACCTTTTTGTAACATAAGTAGGGTATGGTGATCTGAGAGGATCTACAAATCATTGTTCTGTCAGGAAACAGGAAGGAGCAAGACGTTACAAGTGGGAAGTGTCGTCCGGAAGGAACAGTTTGGGGATCTTATGTCTCCTTGACTGGGGTTGACCTTAATACACCCTTAGGTTATTATAATTATATATCTTAACATATATAAGATACTTGTCACGTTGTTTGTTCGCATCTGCCGGAATACTGAAACGCTATTTAAATTTAAGTACAACACAAATAGGTCCGATTTGACAGTTCGCCATACTAATCTGTCAAAATTACTTGACGTGAGGCTTGCTTAAATTTGATTTTCATTTGATTGTTTGGCCGATTGACGATGACAACCATTTTAAATTAAATTTGCACACAATGTGCAGTTTGATCCAACTTAAACAACTTAACGTCTTTCAAAGAAACCCAATGTGCTTATTTCTGGACATTAAAAGCAAATTTCCATCAAAAAATACTCTTAAAAATTTAGGTAAAAACATTATTGTTGTTGCCAGCCACGATTTCATTGAACCAAACAGCATTACCGCGATAAATAAAGGATGGGATCATCCATCTTGATTTGCGCGTCTTGTATCGTTGGAACTGGGAAAATGTCAGACAGATGTACCAACACAGTAGACAGCAAAAACCAATGTGAATAACCTCTCCAGCAAAAGTAATCGTACAATGTCCTGGTCTCCATTTGTTTGAGGCATTATAGCTCGTAGTTTCATTACATAGTATAAAACAGTCACTTTTGCGGTCCCTATGTATGCTTAAAACTTTAAAATGAAGCAACCGATTTTAATGCGGTTTTTTTTATAGATAGTGATTCAAGAGGAAGGTAGATATACGTAATAACAGATGTGTAAATACAGGTAAAACCGTGGGGTGGCTAGTATATTTGGTAATGGACCGCAGGACAGCTGTAGTAATGGCATCTAAAAAAAACGTCATTGCTTTTTGTTCGGTAAATGCAAGCATCGGAGACTCATTTTTCTCTTTCCTTTATTCCCTTTTTCCTTTTCATGACAAATTCTTTCCTTTTCCCTATTTTGAACGTTTGCAATTATTACAGGTTACGATTATTACAGAAGGTGGTGACCAGCAGGAGAACTTCTGCTCATTTATCCACCATGACATAAAATAAAAGATTTTATGATGATATAGCTAAAGGAAATAAGTATGAAGTAATTTTTTGCTTAAAAATATTTTAGTGATAAGATGATAATAATAATGTTGAATATCTGAAAGTAGTTGAGAAATAACTTTATAAAATCTCGCTACTCGATCTAGTCAAAATTACTGGTACATCATTTTTCAATGTACCTAATATCCAATATAACATCACAACAATGTAATATTTAGAATTTGCCATTTGACAACTGTGTAAACAGTTGGCTCGCAGGAGCAATTTTATTAAATATTTATCAAGCCCGGACTCATGAGATCGGTCGTTCAATATTTGTACATAAAATACCTACTCGACGTCATATTTTTGCCAAGAGATTTATTAGAACATTTCGCGTTCAGTGGATAAGTTTTATGATACGGATTTTGTATGCAGATAATAGGCGCTTTTTGTGGATTAAATTTTTGGTATATTTATTTCAAACTACTTAGCTGTTACGGTTGACTTACGCTTTAAAAATTATGTGAGAAGGAAGGAGGAGTGTCTAACCCTCCTCTGAATCAAAGAAAGGTTCTTCGACCAGTCGATCTACAGGCCGTTAGCACCAAGTTTCGATGTCGAGAAGAGATATAGGATCATATAGGTATATGTGTACTAATATTATAAAGAAGTAAAGTTTGTGTGTTTGTTAAATTGTAAGGGGTAATCTCGGGATCTACGCAGGGCCGCGCCGTCCCTATGTGCGAAATGTGCGGTGCACACAGGCGCCAAGACAATAGGGGCGCCGCGTCGCTACTGCCACCGACATTATTTTTGTTACCATTAATATTTGATTAATAATTGATATTGTAGTGGAGTATAGATAAGTAAGTAGGTACAATAGGCGGAATAAAGAATTTGTACACAACTAAACATAATATAACATATATTAAGCTTATTGAACAAGTCTCTCCTATTTATAATATTCGTTAAAAAATTAAAAAAGAGGCGCTTCATAGGGTCTGCACACAGGCGCTACCGGGAGTAGGCGCGGCCCTGGATCTACGGAACGATTTTAAAAAATCTTTCACCTATAGAAAGCCACGTTATTGTTGAGTGTCATGAGTTGTATAATAAAGTTACCTACTAAAATAAAAAAGGATTATTAACGTTATGCCCCACAAAGTGGGCACGGGTCAGCTAGTAGATTTCTCGAACTCTTAAGGTTGCTAATGATATTCAAGTTATTTTAGCAAAAATTTTTAATGTTAAAACAAACATTGTGGAATTAAAAAACAAAATTGTTTTGGAAAATTATATTTATACATTAAAGCAGTTCTCGTTCAGCTTTGCTTTTCAAGGCCTGTCCATTGATTCCTCACACCTGTAAGTAAACATTGATTGCGATAGTCATTTAGCTTGGTAGCTGTTGATTTAAAGATGGTTGCTTAATTTTAATCAAATCCTACTAATATAATGAACTAGCTGTTGCTCGCGACTTCGTCCCCGTCGGATCTATTTCTATTATTATGTTTTAGTGAGTCAATCTTAGAAGATAGACATATACTGTCGCGGACTTTTTTTTAGATCATTTAAAGAGGAATAATTCTTTCATACATATTATATTTGTATCTTGAACCGTTTTCGCAGCGCACACAAAGGAAGCCATCAAAGATGAATAATTTTCCCCGTTTTTTCCATCTTTTCAATTATATATTCTCTCCTATTAGTCGCAGCGTGATGTTATGTAGCCTAAAGCCTTCCTCGATAAATGGTTAATAATAATAATAATAATAATAATAATAGCCTTTATTCAGATAATGCTTACAGATTTTTAAATTACAACTAAAAATAAAATAAAGTTTAATTTAGATTGCCATCGCACTGTCTGTTTGCCTATTGGCAAAGGCCTCCTCCAGCTGCCTCCATTCTTCCCTATCGTTAGCTTTTCTGGTCCACGTAACACCTGCTGTTGCTTTGATATCATCAACCCATCTTCTGAGTGGTCTTCCACGATTTCTTTTTCGATCTCTTGTGAACCAGTACATAATTGCCTTAGACCATTTCTCTTTTCCTCTAATAATGTGTCCTGTCCATTTCCATTTAAGCTTTCTAATAGTTATCACGACATCTTTTATTTTTGATTTTTCTCTTAAAATTGTTGTTTTTATTTTATCAGATAGTTTTTTCCCCATCATACTCCTTTCCATTTCGATAAATGGTTAATTCAATAAAAAAAGAATTTTTCAATTCGAACCTGTAGATCCTGAGATAAGCGCGTTCAAACAAACAAACAAACAAACTTCCGCTTTATGTAGTAGTAGTAGATGTGAAAGTTTGCGAGAATCTATATAATAATAATATGGTTGTATGTTTATTGTTTTTTCGCGCAAAAACGACAGCACTGATTTAGTTGAAATTTGGTATGTAGACAGGTTTTAGACTGGATTAACACACGGGATACTTTATATCCCCGCATTGCCCGGGGAATGGGAACTACGCGGGTAAAACCACGAGACACAACTAGTAAAAAAATAAATACGCCAGACGTTGGGAGGTGGGATACTTGTTAAGAGAAGGTAGTCTTAATCCTATCCTTATAATATTTCATCAACAAAAGGTTTTTTGTATATTTCATGTCCTTAATGTGGATGTGAATTGTTTTTATCTTGAGTCTCGCTAGCATTGGACAGCATCCTTACAAATTAAGAAGCAGATGGCTTTCAACTTGATTAGAATTTCATAATGATAAAATTTCGGTTTAAATATTTGATGACGTTGACCCAACTTGGATTTTATATTTATTTGAGAAATTAGACGTTTATAGAGCGTCCATTTTGGCTAATTGCTTCTTAATTTGATTCGTACATTTTACTTTATTATCTCTTGCAAATTATTTTAAAACGAAAACCCATAGATGTATAATGCATAGACTAATTAATAGTCTAAGTGTTCAAGTGAAGCCAAAACTCTATACCATATGCAAGTGTAAAACGCACATAACACTCAATGAAACCGATAATGTTGCTGCTATAAAAAAATCCCTACAAATGTGCACGCCAAGACCGCGCCTTAACCTGGAGTTGTGGATATCAGCCCGTGTTACCATACCATATCTATAAATGTGGAAAATTTGAAATCTACGAAAAAATATACGAATACGAATTTTAATGATATTATGCACTGCGGCGACGATCTATGTAAGTAGACAAAATTGTCTACTTTGAAATGGCATCACTTTGCATGCTCATATAGCGGTTCTAGATGTTGTGGTTACTATAATATACTTTAGATCAATCTAAACTATGAGTAGTTTCTTATTATCCTTATTACATTGTATAATTAAAAAATGTTAGATAAAAATAATTATTACGTCATAAGTTTATGCACTAAGCACGTACATACTTACAAATTCTAGTACAATCTAAACCGTTTTGTACAGACTGTGAGGTCATCTCCTGGTCGTTTTGATTTGAAAAGAATAGTTTCCGTCGAGACAGCTGAAAGAAAAAAAATCGTTTTATAGTTAAGAACGAACAAACGAAAAAACATCCCTCATAGCTCATAGCATTAATACACACCTGAACACTTATTGATCGGTAAAAAATTCTTAATTTTCTTTCTAATTTTTATGTGTCTTCTATAAAATTTCGCGCGTTTTTCTGATCCCATCTTCAGTACGAATTCGAAACGGTCTAAGCGTTTTCTGAATCTCCTATTGGCCATTATTATTCGCTCCCATATTTTACATACTCGAGTAGAAATACTAAGAGAAGCATCACCTAAAAACCTGAAGAAAAGTTTATGTAGATAATAGAGACGGCCTTAATGAATATTACACAGATAAAAAAAAAACAACTTGTATATCGTATAACCTAAAACAACAGATAAAATTTAAGACCAAAAAAAAATAATTTCAGTTTTTTCTCACTCTTAATTTTTATATAGGAATGATTTAAATTTAATAGTTCGCTTTTTTAATATATTAAGACATTAACATAGAATTGTGGACCTTACACTAAATTTTTGACATGATTAGTAAGCATAAATAAACTATAGCCCCCTAATTCAGCCACTTTTGCTTGCTAAGGTCCAATCAGCATTCTTATAAAATTCTAGTTTCAAAATTATTTTAATAACTTACGAGAATATTTTCCAAGACAGTTCTAATGGCAAGGAAGAAATAGCATCACGTTTCGTATCTGGAAATATTTTACTGCCAAAAACAAAAACTGTCTCGTACATTATGCTATTTAGGAGGGTAGTGATGTTCAAGACTCAAGAGCCCACTTTCGCGGGTATTACAAAATAAACGCAAGAATACGTTCCAACTTACGCTGCGACACAATCATTTTATCTGTGTAATACCTATTTTTCTTTAAATATTTTTTTAATTACGCTGCAACTTGTAGAGTTGAATCAATCGAAATTCTAATAAAATAATGTAAATATTGTCATAAAACTTAATATGGTAACAAAATATACGTTGAAATTTTTTTAATAATAAATATTATTAATCATTGATTTCTAGAATATTTATAATTTTTATAAGTATTATTATACTTATATACCTACTTAATTATATTATTTGTCCAAATATATTATATTGAGATTCATTAGTCTTCTAAGTTTCTGGCTGATTGTTAAAAATCGCCATCTACTGTTAAAATAAAGAACTTTTATCACATTTGATTGTCACCTTACGATGACTATATTGTATAATTGTAATATCTTTTATAAAACAACTATAATTTTTATTACAACGTAATATGTAACTTAGTTAAAAATGAAAACATAATTTAAATTAGCTACTCAATGAGTGTTGTTGACGTTTTATTAACATGTCATGAGATGTGAGGAGTTGGCAACACCGATCAAATCAACAAGCGGTAGAACGTTTGCGTTTTTGCAAATACTAGCAAAAATTACTTTACTTATAATTTTTATGACTTTTACATAGCTTCATTTAATGTAAATACTCCTCCTGTATTTATGTATTTTTTAAACAGTGTTTAGAAGTGTAATAATGCTATAGCTGTGTAGTTTTCTTAGGTGACAGATGTTAAAGTGATAGTACGCGCCAGTTTAACAATTTCAATAACTTACATTACTGGACAATGGAAGATTCTCTTAATAATTCCAGTGCAATGGTCTCTACCGGTGATTCAAAAGGTAATTTTATGTAAAAGATACAATTCCCGTTAATTCCGTTCGGCATCTATCATATATTATACGACCGAGTTGGAATGTTGGCATATAAGATTTACATTTGCATTAGCGATGTTAATAATACGCATAATTTATTATAAAACGCTTATGAGACTATTATTTTCTTTGAAAATATTATCTGCGAGTGATAAAATAGTTGAATTGCTTTTTACGGTGTAGTTTATGTTAGAAAATTGGGCATTTCTACGTCATCTTTATTTGGTCGTATTCTTCTACAAAAACATCAATATTAATGATTAATCGTTTATTGTAGTTTCATATTACAGTAACATAGTTTTCTGTGAACTATATTTGTGTAAACAAAGAAAAAGGAGTAAATAAAATTATAATTATTCTATTCGAAATACTTTCATTTGCGTCAATTTGTTTATTTTAGGTTATAGAGTGTAATGACATGACAGCTAACGGTTCATTCTTGTCAACTTCACTTTAATAAGGCAAATCAATACGATGTAACACAACTTCAGTATGTGCAGTAATGATATGCATGTTTCTAACAGATTATATAAATTATATTAAACACATGAGACTACTATATGATCAGGGATCTATTGATTACAAGACAAATATGTTGGGACACTTCATGACTATGAAACTATAGAAAAAAAAAATCGAATTTAGTTTTGAGATCCATCCAACAATCTCCAATTTAAGATTACTTTAATAATATAATACTTATCGTTTTTTAAACCTACAAAATATTAAATGAAATGCTTAAAATACTCTCCTATCAATGGCTACAAACCCCCATAATTCTGTTAATGCAATAGAAATTAATAAACTAGAAAAATGAGCGACTAGACTGCTGCAAAAAAATTAAACTGACTTAATCTAAAAAGCAAAATAAATTTG
Source organism: Eurema hecabe (assembly GCA_026213755.1). Taxonomy (NCBI): domain Eukaryota; kingdom Metazoa; phylum Arthropoda; class Insecta; order Lepidoptera; family Pieridae; genus Terias; species Terias hecabe. The sequence continues at coordinate 8,311,415 of JADANM010007051.1, read as the reverse complement.
TTTTGCACAAAGTAATACACATTTTCTTAATAGAAATGATTAAATAGTTATTTTAAATTTGGATGTACCAAGGTACTTAATTGGCCGAAGTTTCGGTCAGGTAGACAAGACCCTGATTTAAGACATAATATACTTTGTATCCCTGCAGTTTGATTAATACTAACTACACTTTTAATTTGCTTTTTTAGTAGTTATATACACCAACATGTACTACATTATTATATTATTTTACAATTTAGTACAAGTTGGCAGAGACCAAGTACAATTTTGGTACTTGGTGGAGGCATTTGCCAATATTTACTCACCTTAGAGCCTAAACATTTTGCAGAAAATAATCATTACACATTTAACATTAGTCATTACTCACAATTTACATAAAAAATAAAATGAATGATTCAATAGTAAAACCTTCACAGCTAGAGTCTAAGAAAATTGTATCTCTTTTTAGATGAGCAAGTCGAGTTAGTGCCAACAAAATCAGATATTTCTCAAAATCTCTTCCCCGAGAGTCCTGTGTATGAGCCAGAAGAAGATGTTGTACTTATAAAGGATGACTCGGAGGTTTGTAAATCACATATCTCACAGGTTGACTCTATTATACCTTTAGTTATAGGTTTTACTAGCGGCCATGGATATATTAACCATGTATTATAATACACCAACCTTACAAACCAAACCTTTCATGATATATTGCTTAATATATCCACACAAACCTTCCTTTTGAAACATTCTATCTATTTAAGAAACCGCATAATAATTAGGTGCGTAAGTAAATTTAAGTATATATTTCAACGGACAGAAAAAGGGAGTTTGTTTCATACTATTTAATGATTATGATAAACAATGATTATTACAGTTTGAATTTTACATGTTTTTTATGAATTTACACAAAAAAATTAACATTTTGTTTAAAAAATTTCAATGTAATATATACAACAAAATGTTTTATATGAACCTGAAGATTTATTTAAAATTTATTTTTTCAGATAAAAAACATCAGTATAACTGAATCAAAGCCCAAAGGTACATTTTTTATTGGCTACACATATATATACATTAGATTTTTAACTTGTAATTTACAATTTTTGTCTTTTCACAGATGACCAGATTGTTATAGCCAAAAGAAAATTATCAGGCGATAGTTCTGATAGCACTGCTAAGATCCAGAAAATAGATTTGACTGATAGTGAATCAACCGTTGCAGTATCTAGTTCTTGGGTAGATTCCCAGTCTTTAGATGATGAAGTTTCAAGCATAACCAGTATAGCAAAAAGAAAATTAGAGGATGATTTACCGTCAACCTCTCGTGTTCGCACGCCTGTGAGATCCACCCCCAATAAAATATCAAAACGTAGCAATAGTGTCGAAGTTGCTACTCCGAAAACACCAAAAACGCCTAAGACGCGTTCTGCCAGCGTTGACTTTAGTAAAGATCGTAAAACACCGAGAAAAGCTAAACTAGATTTCATCAAAGAGAAGATACTTGAAGAAGACAATGTCACAAAGGGCACTGATAGCCCGAGCCGACCAAGTGTCGAGTTTGTTAGAGAAATACCTCCTCCGAAAGTTCCAGAAACTATTCCCGAAGAAAACGGTACGGAACCTTTGAATGACTCACAGAATATCTGTTTAGCTCTTTCACCAACGCTCGATGAAGAAATTGAATGTTTAAAACCAAAAACAAATTACAATAGCGATCCTACAGTTGTCAAAGATAGGGATGAGGTTATCGGCTCTAATGATATCAAGAAAGCTAAAAGCGAAGGTAATATATACCCTGATGCCAATAGTTTATCTAACTCGATAGGAAAAGATTACAACAAAGGCAAAACAACTGACCAGGAAAGTACTGACAGCATAAGTTCTGTTGGAATAGACAGTCCTGAACATATTCCGACTGTGACGTCCAAATTGATCTCTAAACTATCCAATGGCAATTCATCGACGCCTACTGAAGGAGCTATAATCAAAACATCTGATAACATTACCCCTGATCTATCAAAACTAAATGGAAATAAAGGAAAACGTGGAAAGAATGAGTCGTTCAGAGCTAGCAATACGACGACGCCGTCAACGATATCGCCGCTACAAAATGGACATTCCCTTCCAATGAGCACTCCCCAGATACCCGTTTTCGATATCCACGTTGCACATAATGAAGATAGCGAATTTCTATCGCTTTACGTCGTTAGAACAGACAACGATATAGGCATGGACATGTGCAAAGAATATCAGCGGATATCGAAACGGTTTACCATCGATCCGTATTTAGCAGACGTTTCTGTTAACAATTCGCCGTCTAGCGTGACGAGTGGAGGTCTGATTAACCTTCCTAATAGAACGTCTTTCGCGTCGACAGTCAGTTCGACATCTACAAGTTCAAGTAATCGCACCAGTGATGGAGCGTTCGTAGTTCCACAACCTCCAAGAAAGTCAGTCTCTAACCCTTCCACGTCGGTCAAAGGATACGATGGACTTATGAAAAAGCTTCAAGAGATATTTTCCCACATTCGAGAAGCTTCCGTCGAAGATGGCAATCGGTCTTTGAACGATGAAAAAGTCTCGGTCGCTATACAAACATCGGATTTGCTAAGTAACGGCAGTGCTAGTCCAGAGGAAGTGAGTAGGTGTGACAAGACGACGCCAAAGAGTTCTTTAAAGAAAACGCGAGTGCGCGGTCGAAGGCCTATCGCGGGGAAAACTAAACGTGCTTTATTACCGACCCAGCACGAAGAAGCAGAGTTTACGCAAGTGAATTCCCCAGAACCAGTGACTACGAACGGGGATAGCGAGAAATTGTCTCCAAAGGACTTGAA
>JADANM010007051.1:8283244-8297118 GCA_026213755.1 Eurema hecabe | reverse complement strand
TTATAAAATTGCGTCATACCTAACCTAGAAATTAATAAAACCAAACATTATTTCCAATACCTAGCAAACGTGAAATTCTATTTAAATTTCTTCCACTCCGTCATTTCTGTACGTAATGAATTTACATACAATCGCTTTTAGTATTCCGTATATATAAAAACACCTACATAATTATTTATCGTGAAGAACAAAGCACGTTGTGTGACCTCACGGGGTGATGACATCCACCAGAGTGTATCGTTTAACCCTAAATGCTTTTAGGGCCAAACTTAAGGTTAACTATATAAAAGAGACTACAACTGTTCTGTGAAAACAGTTCGGGGCTAACTTTTGTGGATTTTAGTGCAATGGTGAGAGCTTTCGTTTAGAGACAGTGTTGTGAAGTGAAATGATGCGATTGTATTCGTTCGTGGATTGGCTGTTTGTGTTATGATGTGATGTGTTATGATATGTTACACTTGTTTATGTTAGTGTGCAAACATTGTCACTTATCTTAATTGTCTATTTAGTGCATGATTTTGTATAACTATCCTTTTAGCTAGCTAACTAGCTTTTAAATATTTTTATAACTTTAAAAGTCCTGTATCAAATTACGATTGTCAAAATTAAAAAAAGTAACAACTATATTTATACCTTTCTATATTAAAATGTAATTATATTAATAAAATCATAATTACGTAATATTACATGATCCTAGTTTGGTTTGATGATAATTAACATATTAAAAAAAATATTACCATACTTAAAAATATTATAATTACGCAATTCTCTAGTCTGTATAGATAAAAAATATCTGTAGTCAAAGTTTATCATAATTTCAAAACATTTGCAGAGTGATAAACAATTTTATTATTTATATAACACGAGATACTTTTAATGTGGCGAATTTAAATTTAAATAATATTATAAACAATCTTAAAGTTCGTCTAAAAACTAAACTTTGCCTTTTTAAAGACTCGAAAGATACTAAAAGTTTTATTAAAAAAGGTATAGTCGTCGTTATAAAGAGTTATCTACGTTACGTGAATGACTAAAAAACTTTTTAAGATCTTAATAGTAAAATAGTAAGTATTTCCCAGTTAAAGAACATTTCTTGGATCTTGTAATATGAATTAAAATGCACCATTAACAGAGCTTATAACTAATAAAAATAACAAAAGCACATTCTGTCCGTACATCACGGAGATAAAGTCATATGATTGTCGGCCATAAAGCATTCCTTGTTTACTGTATTCTTATCTTAGCGATAAATTCTACTGAGATCATTCCTTTATATGGACTGTATCGAACGTTTAATGGTTCATTATATAGCTTGTTGCGAAATAGTTCAACGAGAATATGTGAAATTCTAAAGAATAGTTTTAGTAAGCTTATGTAATAAAATGCAATTGCAAAGGAAAAGAAAGTAGTTCCAAATTACGCGTATTTAAGAGTATTAATCATTACAATTATATTTTATCTAAAAATTTAGTTTGTAGAGTTAGTAATCTGTGCACTTACTAAGCACTGAAATATCTTTTGCCAAATAAATAGCGAATAATGCTAACTATTGAATAAATTGAAATACTATATTTTATCACAAGGTCTAAACCATCTGTGTACCAAATTTAATTACAATCGGTTCAGCGGTTTGGTCGTGAAAGCGTAAAATACTAAAGATTCAACCCCCCGCGCAACTTTTTGGGAGCTGATTTAAAAATAAAGTAACCTATGTCCTTCCCCGGGCTTTAGACTTGTGTACCAAATTTCGTTCTAATCGGTTCAGTAGTTTTAGCACGATGTAAGGACAGACAGAGTTACTTTCGCATTTATAATATTATTGTGAATTAAAAAAATGAAATCTCGTAGTTAGAACCGCAAAGCTCAATTGAGCTCATAAAACAAAAAAAAAATCACCCCAAAAATCTATTGTTTTATTTTTTGCCCATAAAACGTCAAGTCTAGGGAATATCTCCCAAGAGGCCTCGTTTCGTCGATAGCTTCGAGAATGTGTCGAGAAAAAATATCGTATTTATGATAATAGTCATTTTTTATAACAACTGATAAGCGCCCTTAAAGGTTTATCACATGAGACGTTATTTTTACGTTAACTGTTCTTTTGGGGTTTTAGTTATGTGATAAAATTATTTTTAGTGTTTTTGAAGTGCGTATTATTTTATATGAATCATGATTGTATCTTCGCGTATGTGAGAAATAATGCAGTTTTTTTATTATTTCTTATACTTAGTTTTCTAATAGTAGGAATTTGGCTAATGTCAAAATTTATAACTATTTAGACAGATAACATTTTTTAGGAAAACAAAGGATTGAAAAAAGCATTTGTGAAAAAAAATATTTATAAAATAATGTTAGTAATAAAATTGTAAACCTAAATATTAAAGTTTTGTAACCTTAGTTTAAATAAACAAATGTTTATTTGTATGCATATATTTTTATATCTAGTAGCTCAGTGTTCCTACCAATCCAGCCTTTCTTTACAAATGTGTATTAAAGGTTGCCTGGAAGAAATCACTTTTTAGTGATAAGGCCGCCTATTACATTTCTGTACTTACATTTTAACTCTGTACGATTAGCCTATAAGATATAAATGTAATACAGGATAAATAAATAAATAAACATTTCACTCGTATCATTGTTTTTCTCTCTGTACCTACAACCGCCTACATAATGAGTGTTCAGTAAATACTAAGGTTATTGATACAGCTGAAGGCTTCAAAGTTCATCGAAGAAATAAAGCAGGGTGTTGCCAGCCAATGGCATTGCTTCGCGGGGTCGTGACCCCGCCAATCACGCGGCGACCCGCCCTATGTAATTGTCATATATCACTGAAAACACGAACACGTCGAAATTATTTGAAAATTGAGGACTCTGAGCATAGAGATATAGAATTTCAGATTATAAATTATTAATACATTTTTATGTTTGACTCTCGATAATCGATGTCTGATTATTTTAAGTTTGAAGAAAAGAAAAGGCTGTTTTTATTAGAAAAAGTTTGAGAATATTTTAAGATCAAAGAAAATTGTTTTACCCAATAGTAGATTTAAATTACAATTTTAATACCTTTACGGCATAGAATTAATATTTAACTGCAAAAATAAAACGTAGTTATACAACATTAAATAATCAATTATGCTCAAAAGAATCAAATGATGAAATATTTAACAATACAAATATAAATATTGTAATATGACATTTACAAAAAAAATTCGTTCTAAGAGTACGATAATTTTTGGTTAATGTAATTTCCGAACCCTTTTTTAAATCAAAATAATATTCCATACAACATCAATCTTCAATCTTGTCCTCAATAATATATTATCTTGTTATAGTTTTTAGGTCTTATACGTCTTTTTATATGACAGATTTGTTCAAGCGAGTTATTTTTAGATAGTAATATAGTCTGCGCTCCCGGGCGCAGGGCGGGCGACTTATTGATTTTCAGGAGACGACCATCTTGCCCTGTCGGCCCGGATCAGAGGTAAAAGTGACTTGTGTAAGGTGGGCCGAGACTTTACATCTATGTTGTTTCAGAGACAATACTTTTTAAAAATGGAAAAATAGTTTTCTCTATTCGTTCTTTATTTAAATGTTTTTTTTTAATCTATTTAATGGTTTAAGATTTTAAAACCGTTGCCTTTCTTGATTTTGGTCAGAGGCTGCTTAAAAAAAACAGTTACAAAATGGATAAAAAGTTTCTTTTGTTTTGTAAACGCCTTATATACAGTAGAACCTCGATAAGTTAAAGTCCAAGGGAAACACAAAATATTTTAAGTTATAGAGGTTTTAAGTTATCAAGGGTCTATGTTAGGGATAGGTTAATAAAGAGGTAGGTATATGTACCCTTGTTCCTATTTTTCTTCTAATGCATCAGAAGAATTGGTTTAATAAAATACAGAAATTCCAAGTTATAGATTTCAGTTTCTTTTTTAATGATGAATTATAATGTACTCTCATGTATTCCAAATTGAGCCGCAACTTTTTTTCTTTTCAATCCATTTTTCACTGCCTCTATAGCTTTTAATTTATTAGCGTCTTTTTGAACTCATTTTAAGCAAGTTTTATCACTAAGTACGTAAAGCGATGTTTCCAGGATAATGATCAAAAACTTATGATCTATGTAAGCCGTTGTCTTAAGGCTAACCGCCGCAAAACTTTAAAGAAAAGAATTTCTAAGAAGCAAACAAAGAGTGACATATGTATTGTTTACGTTAACAATTTAACTAGTGAACATGTGCAAGCAATAAATGAACTGAAATCTTTAGTTTTGTACACTATTTCAAAATGGTTCATTGATAAACAATGTTATGTTATAGAGGTTGTGGAAACATTTCTTTAAGTTACTGAGGGCCACTACAGAGATTACTTATTGAAGTTATAGAGGTTGCGTATTTTGAGTTACAGAGGTTTTGGGCTCTGATGGGAAGGGAACAAATTATTTTTTGAAGTTATAGAGGTATTTAAGTTACCGAGGTTTGACTTATCGAGGTTCTACTGTATTAATATTTTTTTTCATTTATTGCGCTGCGTTGGTGTGAGTGCGAAACCTGAAACAGACGTGAAATAAACACTTAATTTGTAAGATTTATTTCTAAGTACTAATATTATTAAGTTTGTGACGTCATAGGGAATAATCTCTTCAATTGAATCAATGAGAATGCTTATGATTTATAACTCATAAGTTTTTCTATTGCGTTTTTACTAATAGCAGATAGCACGGTAGAAATCTTCTAACTTCACATAATAATAACCATTGGGACTACTACTATATTAATTGGGACTAATAGATGTCAGGTTACAATATGTATATCAAGATTAAAGAAAGGACTCTACCTTTTCTTGATGATTTTTTTTATAACATAGGGGGCAAACAAGCAGGCGAGCCACCTGAAGGAAAGTGGTCATCGCCGCCCAAGAACACTCTCATGAAAACATGATTGAAAACGCATCTAATATCCCTATAAATAGCCTAGTTTAATAACCAAATATTAGACTTTCTCTTCGACTTTTAACTAAAGCAACGTATTAAAACAATATTCCCCCAGCAAACTCATTACTCCGCAAATTAACCGCAAAAAATTCGCCATTAAATACTCGTAACTATACTGCTCTAAAATATTCGCTAGGCTTTGTGTTAGATCAAACGGAACACAAACAAAGCGGGGTGAACAAAAACCTACCCTCATTAGGGCTGAAAGATACCCGCTTTGATCTCGCCGACCCGGCCTTATATGTTGTAGGTACTGCGGCTCTATGTATGTGACTCTATTTTAGCTCTAGTACTAAATAAAAATAGTATAATGATAGTATGCCATAAGAACCATAGACGTACGAGTACAAAGCATAGACTGATCCTTTAATAATCGTTCCGCCGTAAATGGAGCCAAAACTGTATACATGTAGGTGATAACAGCACGTTCTTATTCTCGATGACACGTACACAAGCCCACCGATAGTAAAACTATAAGAAACTATTCTTATAAATGTAGGGTTTAATGCGTCGAACTGCGATCACGATCTATGTAAGTAGACAAAATTGTCTACTTTGAAATGGCTTCACTTTGCGTGCTCATATTGCGATTCTAAGTGTTATTATTCTATGACGTGAACCCTACAATGTTCAAGCAGGACAGACAGCAAAATAGTGTTCAAAATTCGCCAACTGACTTGCATGTGGGAGATACTACAGTTCTATGTATGTAAGTCTATGTTAGCTCTGAAAGTAAATAAAAATAATGTAGCGATACTCTATCTCCTATTACGTAAACCCTGTAATACTTGATATATAATATATAACAAGATATAAAAACCACTACACTGGTGAAAATTTCATTGTACATGTTAATTTCAGTGCATCCTTGGTTGTCATAATTGTCGAGCTCTTGTCGGCTCTACATACAGTACTGGAAGCTACGACTCATTACAGTTATAGTAAAAATTTTGTATTAGATTAACTATAAAGAATCATCTCTGGAACTACTACATTATTTTACCAATACATTACAATTAAACTGCGTGAAACTACATCACACAGCTACTAACTAATACTACATACATTCGATCTATATGTTTGTCTATGTGACGTCTGTGAACGGATACATGCCGGTTAATTAGAGGGGTTGAACTGTGGATCGGGATGACGGCACTCCCACAGTAACGAATACTATTGACTTGGGAAATATCAAGCTTTTATATTTCGTTATTTATACCTTAATAAGAAGAAAGTTAAAACGCTAAGTTAAAAGCAAATTTTTTAATAAAAGAGAAAACATTTTGATCGTAAATTAAAAAGAGTTTTCTTTAGGTTTGTATTTGTTAATTGTTTCATTATCTTATGAATAAGTGTGTATAGTTTTAATGAAAAAAAACAGCTAGACGTTTTTATAAAGATGATTTTTATTATAAATTAACTAAACTGAAGGGAATCGATGAAATTTAATTATTGTTTTGTCAGTGGACCTCGACATATACGCCTGCATATTATTATTTCTATATAATTTTATTCTTTCCCTTTCATATGGTTTAAAGTGTATAAAGAAAGTGTTAAATAAATAAACAATTCTTTTTTAACGAAAACTTAATATAAATCAATGTCTTAAATATATTGGCACAACCGTTATTTTTGTAAAATGAATATAATATTGAATACGTATGAGAAGAGTCCATAGTTTCGTCAGACAGACAGATAAACGCGACATGTACATACAGTTTGTGTTAATTAGTGGCGAGGCCGTAACATTTCGCCAATTGATTAGCCGAGCAAACACTGGCTATATTATATAGTCCATTTAGCTTTCAGAAGGAACTTTGTACTGTCACTTCTATATAAGTATGTATAGTTTATTGTAATTTTTAAAGTAAAAAAATCTAAACGAAAAGAAAGGAATAAAGAACTGTCCCTAATTGTTATAGAACTAGAGTGTTTCTAGAGTTAAACAACCAATAGATTTTGGAAATAACAATAATAATTATCGTCAACAATGACGAATCATTTACGCATCGACCAATCTAAAAATCAAGCTCATAAATTTACAAATGACTCAAAATTGCTTACTCAAATCGACTGTAAGTAAAGCTCCTCTCAAATTAATCCTTTTAACTCTCAACTTGATAATTCCCGCACACAGAACGCATCACCAAACCAAACCCTATACGAATCACCACTCAAGAGTAACCGTAATCGAAAACCACTTTAAAAGACCCACATACCTCTCTCCATTTCAACCGAAAAAAATCCTTTAACATGACAAGTACTACAGCTAGACGGGTCTACGAATTTTGGCTGAAGATAATACGTGTTTTATGCGATACTCAGGCACCCCGTTCCGATCGGGTTTTTAAATGTTTGCACGCGAGATTTGAGTTTACGTTGTGTGATCCGATTTCAACGATTAGGCTTTGTATGGGGATAGATCGTTTAATATTAAGGTTTTTATTTGAATATAATTGTTTTTGAAATCTCTCTTACGTATTGGAAAATGAATAATTAAGTTTTTGAATAGTCAATACATGCCTGATTAGGCATAATGCCCATTTATAATCGAAATTTACGATGTATTAAACATATACTTATGCAACTTCGTTACTACATTCTTAATCTTATTTTCTTTTTGATTAGGGTTTAATGATTGTAAATATAAGACGTAAAAATCGCTGTAAATAATTTTAATTACCAAATTCATCCCTTGTTTATAACGCTATTGTATGATTTTAAAATAGAGGTGTCAGAACTCCTTTCTACAAAAAAGGTTTTATTTAGACCCGAGTTAATAATAAAATAACTTCTATCTAATACCTTAGTTAGAGATCAGATTTAGTTTTAAGTTTATTTTAATAATTAATTCAAGACACCGACTTAATTTAATAAATTCTAATTAATTTAATAGTAATTTCTAATTAGTTTGACTCATCTACTTATATCTAAACTTCCTATAGAAACTGTCCCCTAGGCAGTAATTTCGGGCAAATGTTAGGATGTTATTGGTACGGTGGAACAAAAACCGCGGAATCCCAAAGGGCGGAACCACCTGTGCATTCCGCATATTCCAATCACGACACATAATTTGTTGTGGTCTATACAGGGTGTTACAAAACAATATATTTCGATAATTATTAAACAAAAATTAAGGTAAAAAATTTTAAGTATACAAAATTTGAAGGTTACGTAAGCAATTATTTTTTTTAAGTAAATTTTTGGCAATGCCTTGATTGGCTGGAAGATATCGCTTCCTAGCGATAAATTGGACGATTGAAGACAAGTATGTAATTATATTTTATTTATTACTGGTCGTATTTTAGAGTAAAGTGGTTAGGATGAAATTGGCTATTTTAAGAATCACGTTTTTTGAAAACAACCGTTCTTAATATTTATAGCATAGTTTTGGAATATAAAGCGTGGTAATGATATTTTTTAAGTTTATGGAGGATAAACAGCTTTCCTTTCTAATAGGAAAATCATTATAGTATTAGAAACGCATATTTACTTATGACATATATGTATAACATATTATATAATATGCTTTTAGCATTAAAGATATACTTTAAAGATGCTATAATGTGTAATTTGATAATTCAACTTGAAATTTCTTATAAGATTGAAACGTATCAACTGTTGAGATCTCTTTAAAAATGGAATATTCTTATTTAAACAGATTTAGAAACTCTTTGTGTTAGGTTAAAATGACTTCTGAAAGAGTAATTTTGATGCCAAATTGCTTGGACTTGGTGGCGATCTATCGTCAACGAAGCGAAAGTCATCAGCATGTCTTGGACTAAAGTGAAACGAGGTGGTAGGGAAAAAAGGTATGACAACCCAATGTGAACATTTTCTGCTCCAGTTAGTAATCATAGTACATTAAATAAACCCTACCACATAATTTATATTTTGGCCTTACGATCTTAAAGTCTAAAGCTACTTTATTTATTTATTAACATCCTAATAAAAAAAGGAGAGTGAATAAATTTGTAATCAAATGAAATCTGAAAAAATTGATAGCAGATTTATAGTTTACATTGAATAGATTGATATAATACTTAAGTATTATTAAACTAAATACTGAGAACAAAAATAATCAGCCTGTATATTACAATATGACCCCGTGGGAGTATTGGTGCCCCGTTTCTCTCAATATTACACTCAATTTTAACCAGGAAACGTTTTTACTATCATCTAAGAAAATATTAGAATCTGTGAACATAAATAACATTATTATTTTTGGTGTAGCTTGATAGTTGGATATTAGTTTAGCAGATAATATATTGTCATGTAGGTTGAGCTGATTTGTTTGTTTATACGCGCTTATCTCTGAGGCTACGGAACAGATACAAAACAACATTAAGAGGTAATTACATAAAATAATAAAAAAATAATAAAACCCAAACACAGTTTTACAAAAACACAAATTAATAATTTATTTAACAATTTTAATTTAGTATTTTTTTGTAATATTTGACATTTTAATAACAATTTTGACGTTTCCAGTTGGACATCGAAAAGCGCGCGAATCACAGCTATATTACCCTCGTTTCCTTTCAGGCACCTGATTGCTCGTTCCCACGCACCACGTGTGGTAATTATTTGCCGCTAATTTCTGAACGATAATGTCACTGTCACACCTGTTTTGACGGCTGTGATTTTTAATCTGTGTGTGGGAATTCCGGAAGTGTCCTGTTGACGTTGTTTTGTCTGTGGAAGTATTATAAGCGACTTATGTTATAACGTGTGTCTATTAGTTATGGAATAGAGACTTTTCGGTTACAATTTTGTGCCAATTTTTTCTTATAGGGAGTATTATAAGGTTCTTCTTTGAAAGATATATAAGGGTTCGCATTGGTACATTTACCAAAATATTTTATTGGATATATTAGTCTAAGTTGAATATTTTGAAAAAATAAATGTTTGACTTATTAGTTAGTCGTTCGTTTGAAATAAACATAAATATAAGTATTGTCCTCTAGCTATTGGATAGTTCAGAAATTTGCATTTTATGATAAGAAGGATATTTATATGTAAGTGTGTACTTCGCACAAAAGCTGCTCAAGAGATGTGACTAAGAAGATAGGTTTGCAGGAAGATTAGACGCTGATTAGATTATTTTATCCTAGTTTGCCACGGGAATAAAAACTACGAATTTAAAATTGCGAAGCAGTCAATATTATACGTACCAATGAATAAGCTGTAAATTAAAAAACAAAGTTTTTAAAAAATAATGCGCATTTAATTAATCGCGCCAAAATATTTGACATAAAGTCGTGTACAGACCGCACGATCCGCGCCAATTTATCACAGAACATATTCTTAATGTCAAATTCGTACAATTCAAAAACTACTTTATTCCGCCACTATAGAGTTTTTATTCCAATAAATAGACGAGCTATAATATATTCCTCAATTACGGTATTTTATGCTTTATACGTAGTTGATAGGGTTGAAAATAATTAGCGTAGACGAAGGAAATTAATTACTGGTGTAGTGACGACGTGATTTATAGCACCTGGACTTCCGTATAGCGATCTGTTCGTGGGTGTATGGGAATTATATAAGTGGATAATAGTTGGCTTGTTGTGGTACTTATAATACATTTCATTATTGGTCCGTTAGTTGTTAAATGATAGTTAAAATTATTCAAATGAGACGCTCTTATTGGAAATTAGAACATATTGTTAATGTTATCATGGCTTAAAGTTTGCATTTTTATTGGTATTATCTTTACTAGTATTAAAATTGTAATTGCTTGTTTGCTTTGAATAAGATTGGAAACCACTTGACCGCTTTTAAGAACTACAATTTCACAATACTGGAAGGACACCCGGATGATATAGACTTTTAACATAAAAAAGATACTTAGAAACGGGTACGCGAAGAAACGCGGGGCACGGTAGTATATTATAAAATTCTCTTATAAATATTATTAAGTTCGTGTATATATTAATTGATAGAATTTGCTCAATACTTAAAAACTTACTTTAAACTTAATACAACTATGAATGTAATTTTATTTAGAAACTAAATGCTTCGTAGCCTTAACAATATTCCAGCGGAAGACAACAACAATAACTCTAAGCCACAAACTAATTCCTTACAACTAATAGACATTAATAACTACAATTATCACCAAAACCCTACGTCTTACGCCCCCATCGTTTTTTTCCACGACAATTACTGAACGTATATTAATTGTCAATCTTACCGTGTCCAACATTACCGTGAACACCGCTTAATGACCATTGTATGACCATAATAAATTACAAAGACAAGAAAATTTCTACAAAACAAAAAACAAGCAAATTTGTACCTTATTTTTTACGCTACAAGAGCTAAATATTATTTGTACAAATGCAACATGATTTTGTCAATATGACATCTCAATTGACAGCTGCGCACCGCCATTTTGATTTGGCGGCAAATTTATGTTGTCCACCCACAGCAAGCGACTTTTATATTGAAAATGGACATCCGAAACTCATTATAATGACATTTGCGTCATTTTGCGGTACATCTCTATTCAATGAATCGATTACACGTTGTATCCGATTTTTTCTTTTTCATAAATCTAGGTTGTCAACGGTTTTGTAAAAAATATAATTTATTGATTCACTTTGAGCAATAATTGGCACGAGCTGACGTTTTTAAAATTTGCCGTTAAATTGTAATTTTATACCACAAAATCGTGTGTAACTTTAATGTTAAGCAGTGTTGCTATACTCGTACCTATAATATATTACACCTACTTATATGTATTATTATAATAATTTCCTAAGCATCATATACAATTTAATTTAAGTAGGTGTATATGCATTGAATATATGAAAAATAATTTTTTTAATCAAAATAATTATATACTTAGGTACGACTCAAAAATAATAAATGTTTCTACGGTACTAAGGAATAATTTGATTTATTTGTCGTAATTTTAATTGTATCTGTAATAATTATTGTTCTTATTATATCTGACAATTATTTATTGAAAAAATGTTATGTAACTCTAAGTATGGCTTAATTTTACGTAAAATTTACGATAATTCTTGGTACCTATATCTACTTACCGTTAAGAAAAAATAAAAACATTGTCTATGGTCCCTAAGAATACACATATGATATCAAATATTTCTTCATCAAGATCAACCTCGACATAATCTGATTACACGGAGGTTAATTCACAAAATGTCGGAACCCATACAAATGGGCACGGCTTGGCAATAGAAAGGTAAGAATTTCGTTTTCCGTCTTTATTCGAATCCGTCGACTTCCGTTTGCTTATTGGCTTCAGTATTGTGACTATGCGTTGTTTATTTCGGAAGATATTGAAATAAATACTTATATTTATAAATATTAGTATTATAGACAAAAAACTTATACCTTTATTTATCGAATATCATAGCACATTCGTCTTTATATTTTTTATCTGTGCTGATGCATAGATAAAAAAACTGTGAAATTCGTTTTAAAATTACATATTTTAATTTTGGTTTATATTATTATATTCAATATGTGATAGTTGTCTCGAAAAAATGTATTATAGCTATTATACCGCTAATCACGTGTTAAAAAAGTAGAATTGTTCTTTCTTATATTTTATTTGCAAAGCAAACATAAGAAATTAATTAAATATCATAATAGGCTATTTTTAGGTAATAACTGTTCTACATGAATAAAAGCCAATTTCTACTATAAAAAAAAAAACAATAATGACGTAGGAAAATTTTCATATTCGATCGCCGGTGACAGTTATTAAAAAGTCAGAATATAATTTTAAACTTTTTCTTTTTTATCTTTTATCAGCCAGTTTCACAAACGCTGGTCACCGGCAAGTAATTCATGCCACAATAGTATTACAAGTAAGACAATCCTCTTTGTTCATTGCGCCTCCTTCGACCGCCACAAGGCTTCACTTGACAGGACATTCGTATATTACATATTTTATTATAGTCTGTGGCACGTGACTATAGATAACTTATGAGTACATAATAATTATGAGTATGAAAAGAAATCTTGCATAGATAACGTAAAATAACGCTTCATTGGATAGTATACAAAAGTGAGTTTCTACTGTCCCTATGTAGCTATGCTTAAATCTTAAAAACTACGCGACCGATTTTCATGAGTTTTTTTTATCAGATAGAGTGTTTTAATAGAAAGGTTTTATAATACAAGCATAAATGTGGGGAAAATCGTTACTCATACTATACATTATAAATAAGAAAAGTAATTATGAATGACATACACTAATCTCTGAATCACTATATACAAAAAAAAACGAATAAAAATCGGTTGCTTAGTTTTAAAGCATACCTACATAAGGAGAGACAAAAAAGCTACTTCGTTTCATACTATGTAATGATAGTATAGTAACCGTCAAAAATGTTTAGCGATTGACGAGAATAGCTGCGCATCGGTGGAATCGCGCTCGTTGGTGCGAGAAAGACAACACGACTGGGACAACCAATCAACGCTCGCGCACATGACGATCACGCGCCCCGCGCGCCGCACCGCTACCTCGATACCTTATTTTTGACTTCTGCGCAGGTTTCTTTCACCGCTAAAGGTAATTGACGATAACTATATTTGACGTTGACTTACTAATAATAGGTACAAAAACAATAAGAACACAAGCATAAATAAGCAACGACCCTCATTAAGAAACTTTATCTTTCATTAACCGCGACATTCACCCCCAAGTATTTTTCAAAAACCTGAAACAAACAAAAACCGGCGGATCTCACCTTCCGTTTCCTTTACAATTCACATATTTTCTGAAAAACGTACTTGCATACGATATTCCAACCTAATGACAAAAAAATAAAGTCCAAAATTCCTTGCAATAGCTTGTAATACTTCGCTTACTAAACTATTAAAAACTCGTTTGAATTCAAGC
>JADANM010007051.1:8268442-8278529 GCA_026213755.1 Eurema hecabe | reverse complement strand
GTAATACTTCGCTTACTAAACTATTAAAAACTCGTTTGAATTCAAGCTGTTTTAAAACCTAATTAGTTAACAATAAGGTATAAAATTGTGTACTTAATAAATTTATCTAAAGCATATTTGATGTATTTGCAGCTTTAATAAATAAATACGACGATAAATCACACCAAATGATTTGTGTTATCTATTTAGAGGACCGACTTGTTTTTGTTTGGTGATAATTTAATTTTAAAGATAATGTTATATGTATTTTTTTGTTTATTTAAAAAGTGCACCTCATTTGAACATGTCAAAATATCATGACACTCGCTATGCAGACTATGTACAAAGAACTCTTTTACCTATATTTAATTTCTAAATGTACATTAAAGTGAAGTTTAATTTTAGTATAACATTTTTATATTTTTAAATTGTCTCCTTATGATTTATTTTTGTTTGCAATCGATGTTATTATGACTGTTTGTTTTCCGAAGAAATAAATATAGAATAAATAAAATTAAATATAATTATAATTTCTAATAAACTATGAACATCTTAATGACCTTTTACTCTGTTAGTTTAATCGAAAATAATAGCTAGCTATAAAAATATACAAAACAGAATCGGAATGTACAACAGTACGTGTAACCCTGCTGTACAAATTATAACAAGCAACTTAACATGACATCTTTCATAATTCGAATTTGAAAAAAAACATGTTTCCAGCCAGCCATTATCTACGCACAAGTAAAACCTTTTTAAAACAAAATGACAGTAAGAAACGGAAATGATTATTATTATAAGAATGACCACGGAACACGATACGGGGCAATGGGGGGATCGCACGTGCTACTTCCTTCCACTTACCACAGAGAAATTTAATATCAAAAAAGCTACTTAATGTTAGTATTAGTCTAACCATTAAAGACGAGTAAAAATACTAAGGAAAAATCATTTCTTGTATTAATTAATTTTAATTTGTTCGTATTCATGTATGTAGTTATTCTGTATACCTACTCGAATAAAAATAATCCCATGTTTAACCAACAGACTTATCTTACTGTATGCTTAAACGTTGCCGAATTCATTTAGTAGTTTTTGGGTAAAAGAGTTAAGAAACAATCATCATCCATACACGCTCACAAAGATAGTTCAAGTACAAATTTTATACGTAGGTAAAATAACGTAATAATATTCGTACATATTTTATGAGTCTCGATCCTAGTCTTCAATAATTAATTTAAAATATATAATTATCAGGTAATTTGAGAATTTATTTTACAATTTGTTTAAATATTCATAAGCTCAAGTCAATGAAAATATCAACCTCATTACCGATAAAATCAATAGCTTATTATTTTATTATAATTTCAAAAGGATGTAAGCAAGGTTCATCTAATCATTAGTAGGATAATAAATAATATAATATCACTAGCTGACCCGTGCCCACTTTGTTGGACATAACGTTAATAATCCTTTTTTATTTTTGTAACTTTATTATATAACATACTAGCTGTTGCCCGCGACTCCGTCCGCGTGGACTTTCATATAAACTTTAACTTCCCCTTTCTCCCCCTTATAACCGTTTTTTTAAGTTAAAAAGTAGCCTATGTTTTATCTCAGGCTCTAGACTAGAGATGCCACGAATATTCGGCAACTATTCGGTATTCGGCCTATTCGGCCATTTTTCTGCTATTCGGTATTCGGCCGAATAGTACGTACTATTCGGCCGAATACCGAATAGCAAATCATGTAAATAAAGACACGTTACTTTACAACTTCTTTAAAATTATGTATTTATTTCCAATATACATTTTAGTATTTAAAATTAATCAGTGGCAAGCTGTGATGGATAAAAACGAGCTTTTCGGCATTTTTGGTAGCAAACGATTACGCTTTTCATCGTAAACGTTACCAGCCTTAGAAAATAACCCCTCACTATAACCGCTACTACTAGCAGGTGAAGAAAGATAAACTTTTGCAAATTTCTTAGTTCATCACAACTTTTTTTAGAGTTGCTAAAAGAATTTTTGTCTTGCTCTTTCTGCTTGAACCACACCTAGAAAACTGATTTTACAACGAGGATCTAGTCTCTGTTTTTCCCAGATATTTTAATAAAGTTACGTACTTAAACGTATTAAATGAATAAAACTTTTCGAAACTATTATATGGCTTTTCTTTCCTTCTCCGCCTCTTGATATCTTGATGCTACATAACAAACACGGGGCGACTTTATTATTTTCACTACAAATCTCAATATATTCCAATATGAGCGATTTTTACTAACCATTTTATAAGCCATTTGACGAAAAAACAATTGAGAATGAGCTAAGGAACAAACTTCTTAGCAAGACAGTAATAAAGTTTCACTTTACGTATTATTTATATACTAAAAAGTGCTCCGTGACCCGATTTACTCGCAAACGAAACTGCGCGAACGCAGCGAGAAAAACAACTTGTGTTATTCCAGCTAACGCGCCCCTATCAAGCATGTACTTCGCGCCGAACATTCGGCGCCGAATATTCGGCGCTTCGGCCGACAGCGTTGCCGAATATTCGGTATTCGGTATTCGGCCAATTCACTATTCGTGGCATCTCTACTCTAGACCATCTGTGTACCAAATTTCATTACAATCGGTTCAGTAGTTTTGGCGTGAAAGCGTAACAGACAGACAGACAGACAGACAGACAGACAGACAGACAGACAGACAGAGTTACTTTCGCATTTATAATATTAGTTGGGATGAGTTATGATACTCAGTAATAATGTTCCTTTTTTCTATTAGTTAAAGAAAATTTAAAATCGGTTCAGTAGAGGGGTTACCATTTACAATTTAACAAACACACAAACTTTACTTCTTTATAATATTATTATTATTATTAGTATAGATTAGTTAACCTCATATTAGATATATCGGTCACTCATCGAACTTAAAACGCAATTAAATTAATAACCAATAAAATAATGCAATCAAAACAGGAAACAATCGAAATAACAGCTAATCACTCGATTAATATTCATCGCTTTACAAAACATCTTTTCTTTTCCCGATTTAAAGAGACAATTTCTAAGCAACTTCCCGCTATAATATTAACATATTTTTGAACGAATACCAGCCTTTTTGACGCTGTTCGAACAATTATGACAATCGAAATGCAATCTTATATCTTTAGTTTAAGGGTACGTTCTGTTTGAATGTATATTTGTGACTGAATTATTAAATGGTAAAGGTGTATGTGGTATCGAATAATGCCAAAACTATGGGGTTGCAAAAGAAATGTGTCAGCTTTATGTCCATATTATGGGCGTTAGAACAGGGTTGAATAACGCTTTCTATTCATACTAGAGCGATTTAATTTTTTGTTTTTTTTTGTGATACTTTAAGGTTTAAGCCAACGGTATTTTTGATAAGGTAAACCTAATTTGAATAAGCAATGTCTTGTAGAGATTTTGAAGTGCTTAAAAAGGATTTTTCTTTTTTTTTGATTCAGATTTACTTCATAAGAAAGAAAGTAAAGAGAATAAAATTTAATATTTTAATTAGTTAAATTAGCGTTTTCTGAATTCTGAATATTACTATCTAGTGATAATGGTTATTTTTATGAATCTCTTTTGTTATAATGTTATTATAATGTTATTTCGTAGAAATTACTAAAGTAGACTAACTATCATATACAATATAAAATTTATTATTTAGTATTTTTAGGTTATTAAATAAATACTATGAATTATACAAAGGAATTTTATAAAAATAAAATTGACATGAAATAAGCAATAATCTAATATAATACAAATTGCACATATAAAACTGCAGCTTTACCTACCTATAAAATATATACTCATATATACAATAATAAAAACAAAAACAAAATTTAAAAGAAAACGTAATAGCATCAAGTTTCATGCGCAATATATGCGTTCAATGTGGCGTGTCGCATTGAATCGTAAGCTTCATACTTACTTTAAAAAAACGATTTATTACTACAACGAAATCTGTCCCCGGCCGTGTCGAATTTATTCAATTTTATTTTTACCCCAGTTCACATAAATTGTAGTTGCAATAAAACGCATTTTAGCGTTACATTGGACATTGGGTCGAGCACAGATTAAAATTAAAAAAAAAACGAAAAGTCGTTCTTAATTTAAAATTTAAAATTCTGTATAAGCTGTTTAATAATTATTTATTTGACATTTCAAAACATATTAAATACGAAATATTCGCTTAGTTTTCTGCTATGGTAACTGGCGACGCAGACGTCACATTGGACATAAGATCGAGCATAGAATAAAATTAAAAAAATAGAAAAGTCGTTCTTTATTTAAAACTGTATAAGCTGTAAAATATTTTATTACATAATATTTATAAAATTTACATAGAAACACTTTTAGGTAACGAAATCGAGGAACAGATCTAAATAAAATAACTATAGGTAAATAATTTTTCTTTTACTAATACAGGTAAACCTTAGATTTTAAATCGAATAATCCTAGTTTCACAAAAACTGATACCTATTATATTCCTTACATTCTTATCTACGTACATAAAATTAAGATCTTAAAAAATAAAACAGACTATACAATAATTTAAGAACTGTTTTATAAAAGCATTGCTAATCTTACGTGCACTTGATACTTCCCAACACAAAAATTATTAAAATGGTTTGTAATTCTTTTTTATCTATGCTTTTCTTGCCGTAGTGAATTCAAAAACAATTTTGAGAGCAACGGTTTTATTTTAAAAGCTATATTAAGATAATGTGCATTAACTGAAACTGATCTTTTCAGTATTAAAAATAATGGTTTTTGTGATGTCAAAGGTTAAGAGCGATCGGTATAGCACGCTTCTGGTGAAGTTTAAGAATTTTCGGTGAGACGATCTATTTAAAGCTCGTCTGACGCTTTTGTAAGCTTGGGATGTGAAGTCGAATATATAGGTTTAATGCAAATGAATACTTTTATAAAAAGAGATTTTTTTTCCAAGTAAGAGTGTCATTTGTTCGAATATTGATACATTAAGAAAACGTATATGGCTTTTGTTGCCAATACACTTAGTAAAGAAGGTAAATGTTATATTTCTTGTTACAAATAAGAAAAAAGCCTGTGAATAAAATAATCAGGTAAAAAATACAAGTAAAATTTTCGAATATATTCTATTATCTTACAAATTAGACAAAAAATACATTGAATCGTTTCTAATATGAATTTATTTTAAATTGATTGTATGATGTATTTTTTTCATGACTGTCAGTGGTGTATTCCTGGAGAGAGCAGTGAAATAAATCCACGCAAGATGGCGGCCGAGCTTGAGATTACGCGCGCTTTTTACTTATTGAAATTTTACGGAAACAAACGTCATTATTACACATAAATTGTTGATGGGAGATTTATTACGTTTTACGTTGGTTTTCTTTTTGTAAAATAAATATCTATAAGGATTAAATTATATAAATGTTTCATATTTGACGATCTATGACATGACGATCGAAAACATGAATGACATCAGATTTTATGGGTTTACCTTCTTCTCACGAAACAGTAGCATGGATCTATCTATTATTTATACCAGCTGAATAAATAAATTATAACTATGAAAACTTTGGTGATACCAGAATAAATATTCATTACATTTCGTATAGAAAAAAGAAGCGTATGTGTTGCCCTAATATTTCCTTCCTTTTCTAACCTTTATTTTTTAAATTATTTTATTTATATATCTAATAATCCTGTATCAAAGCCTTTTTTATCTAAATGTCCATAAGCGGATTGCTTAACATCAGTCGGTCCGCCACAGAATACCAGACTTACTATTAAAATATCCAAAAAATCTAAAATAGAAAAAAATAAATGTCCCAAAAACGATTCCCCAGCGTCAACGAAATGATGCGTACGCGACACTTCATTTGCTTCATCGAGCGCAATATTGGAACTAAAATAAATATAATGCCCACAAAAACATTCCCCGCAATTAAAAAAACAAAGTTATTTCGATTTCCATAAATACTCGACGTGCCACCGTTTTTTGAGATATATCTTCCTGGCGCGTTTTTTTAAGACGATAGTGATGTAACGGTATCGATAACTTCTAATCTTTTAAATGTTTAGTTACTTACTAGAAATTATAATATTTAACTGTTTTTCACAACTAGTTAAATACTTTAATTATTAAACCATAATATAATGTATTGTTTTTTATGTTAAGTAATTTGAGTTCAGTAAATTCTTAATTTTTGAAACATGCTCACTTCTGATATGAAACCCAATCCATTATTTTTATTCTTGTTTGTATTAATTTGTATGAGACTTACTTGTGCTATTATGTAGTTTAATCAATCAATCAATTGTTTGTTATTTTGAAAAGTAATTTGATTGTTGAAGACTACTCAAAATATGTACAAATATAGTAGTTTTTATTTTTTATTTACTTTAGATTTTTTGAAAACAGTCCAAGGTATCTTATAAAAATTACGAGTAGTACATACATCTGCTATTTATGCTTGTCAAAATTAGTACTACATATAATTAAGTAAAAAATAATCTATCATCGACACTGAACCCATCATCCCTAGCGCAGTGGTTTACAGCAAACACATTGTATTTGGTTTTCAAATCCACACGCGCGTTACCGTCTCCTTTTAAATCCCCATAAACTTGCTTACTTTACGACCCAGTTTTGTCTAAACTAATTATTTTTAAGTCAAATCAAGTTGTCAACCAATTTGACGGGTAATGGTTTTAATTAATTGTTGATGTTAAGTGCCTATACAAGAATTTCTATGGCCTAATCTACTAGTTTCCTACTAATCCGCTACTTGTGTGCCAAATTTTACCCAAATCTATTTAGTGAATTTTGGGATATGATCATTTCCTCCCCCAAAAATACTTGCTCATACATTTATTATGTAAACAAAATTTCGCGTGTAAACATTTGGATTTTTGTTATTACTACTAATTATTATTTTTTTAATGTCGAACAGAGATAGTTTAAGTTTGTCTGACAGAAATGACTACTGACAAATAATGTATTAAAAATAAACGAAAAAAAATAAACACAAAATGATATATTATATTCTTCTCATGGAACAACACATTATAAGAAAGAATAAACAATTCCAACCCTTTAATAAAAACTTGATTTACCGGAAAACTGGTCAGAAGTCAGATGAACTTGTCTCAATTACAATCTCAAAGAGATGCTGCGCGTGGCCGAAGTGTGCCTGTAAAATCTTTTGATAAGCAAATTGAGATGACCCGTTCATCTCTGGTTTATGTTGGGTTTTATAAGCCTTTAAATGTATGAACATTTATGTATTAAATGTTCTTCTGCCCTATACATTTAAATAGTAGTGTTACAATGTGAATCAATTCAGTGATAATAATTAGAATCGGTGACGTATTAATTTAATAATATAATGTTTATATCGCGTGATTATTATTATATATTTTTAATGGAAATATAAAGAGACGCTAGAGTTATTTAAGCTATTTTAAAATATTCAAGTTTTCTTCGAAGTAAAAATTAAAAAAAAATCAAGACAGATATTAATATTCTAATTTCGACACTACGTTTATTTTTGAATATTTATGTCAAACATTGTATCTATGAGAAATCCTTAAGCTTGACCAACGGCTTGACCATTCTTTTAATATTAGCCAAAACCGGCGCAATGATTAACCAATTAAAGAAACCGGTATCGAAGGTCAGTTTTGTGTCCATTGCCCACCTGCCCCTCGAATGCATGCGACAGAATAAATTATTTGCACACAAAAGCCCCGATGGTAACAATACGACTGTTTTCTTAACAGACCGGGGGGATATTCAAATTTTGGGGTCGCGATTTTAGTCTTCCCTTTCTCACGGGTCAAGCAGTGACCTACGTCCAGAATTCATAATTAATGCCCATATCTCCTATTGTGAGAATTCGCGGACGACGCGAATCTTTGTATAGCTATGAATAGTTGTGGAAAGTGGAATTTCTTGAATATTGATGAATAGTGACCGTTGCATTTGTATCTTGAGAACCGAACTTATTTCGAGGCACTTGTCGTGTCATTAATCTTTTGTGATTCTTGACCTTTGTCAATGTGCGAATTTTTTGCATATAAAACTCTGATATTTGAACTTGTTTGAGCGTTGATTGTTGCTTGTTTGATGATTTATGATTTTGAACTGTAGGGAATGTTTTTACATAACTACGATACCTATGCTTACAGAATGATTAACCAATTATATTGAAGCGTAGTAGGGAAAATCATTTCTATGTTTAATTATAATTAGCATTCGTAAGTAATTTCGTTTGTAAACCTAAATATATTTTTATTATGACTAACTATTAGTAAAAATAAATTAACACGCTACTAGTTTTAAAACTCAAAATTTTAAACATTCAAAACGTATGAAAGTATTATTTAGATAAGTATATTAAAACATAACACTAACAAAGAAACAATTCAATAAAACTTTGCTACCAAAATATTGAACTTTAATAATTTCTTCCAAAACCTTAAATAATCAAATCGGGTATTTGATAAAGTGGCCGAAACGATAATGTACAATTCCGGAGGGAGATATCGAATGTTCCCTCTTTCCGTAGAAAGGGAATCTCGGACCAACGATCAGTGTATTTGCGGTATTACGGCCGATATCGCTATATTTAAACACTAGCTGTTGCTCGCGACTTCGTCCCCGTCGGATCTATTTTTATTATTATATTATAGTGAGTCAATCTTAGAAGATAGACATATACTGTCGCGAACTTTTTTTTAGATAATTTAAAGAGGAATAATTCTTTCATACATATTTTTTGGTATCTCGAACCGTTTTCGCAGCGCACGCAAAGGAAGCCCTCAAAGATGAATAATTTTCCCCGTTTTTTCCATATTTTCCATTATATCTTCGCTCCTTTTAGTCGCAGCGTGATGTTATGTAGCCTAAAGCCTTCCTCGATATATTGTCTATTCAATAAAAAAGAATTTTTCATTTCGAACCAGTAGTTCCTTAGATTAGCGCGTTCAAACAAACAAACAAACTCTTCAGCTTTATATATTATTATATTATATTAGTATAGATATACCTATCTCTTTTTTTGGGGTTAGAATTTAATTGTCTATACTGTAATGTACTGAATATAAATGATTATCCGTAAATTGTTTATTAAGAGAAAGCTTTTTAATTAACAAAGTTAAAAGAAAATATATTTGTGTTGAAAAAAAATTTTTTGACACATTGTGGCCCGTGTTTTTTTATATTTTTCGAGTTAATGTATTGATATTAAAATAATGTGTGACCCTTATACATCACGAAAGCAGATTAGAGAAAGTAATCTATGCAGAAATGTATTATTAGGTAATATATTTATTTATTCATCTGTTTAGATAATATAAAAAATATATATTTCTTTTTAGCAAAGACTCTTTTGATATTATTACAATATTAAGGAAATGGTCAGTAATGTTGATTCAAATATTAATAAATGCGTCCGTATAAATAAGCCATTTAAAAAATGGACAGGACTGAGAAACGATATCTCGATAAAGTTTTACGACGTTTGGGCAAAGGGTGGAAATATGTCCCCGTACTGTTTCCATTGTTTTGTGAATTTGTGTTTCTTGCCGGTTCTTCTCTGTAGAAACTGTCTTCCGAACCGGTGGTAAATGTTTTGTAATACCATGACGATTCAAAAGTGTTACTAAATGCAGCCTAATTGAATAAATATACTTTTGACTTTGACGTTTATTTTTTCTCCTTATTAACTTTATTCTACAGCTTTGGCACCATCTGAAATATAATTAATGATATCAACTGAAAAGTTTTTTCTTTTTAACGACAAAATATATTAAATAAAATTATTAAGTTATATATACAGAATATCTTGACTAATAATAAACAACGAATACAAATATACAATAATTATTTTCTTTCTTAATAGTTTAAATTAATCATTTCGGATTCCGATTATAAACAACAAATGCATAACATTTATTTCCTTCTAATTTTAATAATAAAAAAGTATTTCTTCTTTTCTCGACGTTATTTTATCTATAAAACTCGTGGTACTATGAACAATGTCACCAAAATGAAATGCGCAAAGGGTTGTGTGATCCTCTTAAGCC
>JADANM010007051.1:8203358-8239716 GCA_026213755.1 Eurema hecabe | reverse complement strand
AAAAAAAAAACAAATTCGTAATTCAAACGTACGTTCTATTTTCGCGCGGACCGTACCGACTGAAAGATTTTCCCCCCGAGTGGGGGTTCGGAGGTGGCGGGGCCTTCGCTCTGCCCCCAGGCCACCGGGCCAATGGCGGAGCGGCGCGATGCCACGACCTGCGCTCAGTCGCGACTCAGACGCGACCCTTGACACACGTTTGACGCGCGCGACCGCGTCTCACCCGTGGACCGCGACCGGCATCATCACGCACGGAGCGCTAGTATACGGTGGGGTCGGTGGCCCGGGGCTTTGCCCTCCGAGAGGCCCCGACCTCCCGCCTTTGGAGCTCGGCTTCCGCGGGACGTGGCGAGAGGACGAGTTGCTGCCGTCGACGCCGGCCAGCCAGGCTGCGTCGACGCAGAGCGGGTCTTCGGCGACGGATAAAGGGCAGAATGTGGAGTGCGTCGTGTGCGGAGACAAGTCTTCGGGGAAGCACTACGGCCAGTTCACTTGCGAGGGTACGTAAGCAGTGAAAGTGATGTGCTCAGTGATGTGACCTAAATACCTAAACAAACATATCTAGCATTTACTACGAAACAGCATAAAACCCGTCATTACAACATAATTGGAACAATAAATCTTCCCGATACCAATGATTCGTTAAACTACAAATTAAAGTTCAAATTATAAAGCACGCGTTAAACTTATAATTAAAGCAATCGACACTAAATAAACAACACGATAGATTCAAAACTAAAGACTTTGTACAGACGTTTATAACTTGTTGCTCTTTAATAATTATTATTACCAAACCATTAACATAATACCTACATTTCCTACATTCTAATAAGACTTTCCAACGGAAAGTTCCTAGATGAACTCGCAAAGAATTAAAGTCTTAAAATTGATATAATAAAGTCTTAAATTAATATTTATTGACCAATGTCCAATCGTTTAAAGTGAGGACAAAGACCTTGATACTAATTTTCAGACTTGTCACTTTAAGTGCGCTGTCTCTGAAAAATAACGAAGTAATACCTATTACGAATATTGAATACATGTAACAGGGAACAAATACAATAACAACACGTACCTGACGTAATATAGTTGTTACAATCTAGGTATTATTAGATTTTTTGTTCTATTTTGAAAATGGAATTAATTGTGACTGTCATCAAAGTCAAATACCTAGACAAATAATATCTTTATTCAACTAGGCTACATATAGTAACACTTTTGAATCTTCATAATATTCCAAAACAATTATCTACTAATCATTTCGAAAAGTCTGAACCTATCTAACCTACCAAAAAACAATTAATCTAACTTAATTCTTTTCTCATAAATTCCTAAAAAAATTTAATAGACTTCATCGTTTACCGGAACGTTAAATTAATATTAAATCGTTATAAAAGCGGTTATAAAACAAAGTTTTCTCGAAGTGCCTGCCAGTAAAGATAAGACATTTACTTTTATGCAAATGCGTCAATTGTGGAATTTGTAGCCGACGCAACATGGAAATTATTTATTAAATTAAGATAAAACTGATTTTACATATAAATCGTGTTTTTATCTAGTTTCTGTTTTAAAGCTATTGTTTTTGAAGCTTTTTAATGTTTTTAGAACAAACGTATTGAGTCAATGTTTAAAATACAAAGAAAGTATAAAAATCAACAGAAAAGAATTAAAGTTAACTATACGAGTACATTTGAAACTAGCTCTTGTTTTATATTTAGATAAATTAAAGCGTTAGTTACATCTTAAAACCTAAAGCTGTTAATCATAGAATTAGTTATTTTCAATTACAAAACCTAAATCAAGATACCTATATAGACATACCTAATATAAATTATCTAGTTAAAAACATATTTAAAAATACCTAGGAACTAATAAATTTGTGAAAGAACAAGTTTAGGTACTCAATTCGTAATATCAGGCTAGGCAATCTAAGGTCAGACCTAGGTCGTAAAGTGAAACATAATATAGTCATTGCTAACATGCAAATAACTGCTATATTTTTATGCTAACCGTACTTCATTGTTATTGTTAGTACATTACCCTTTTATTTTTTTCTTCCCGGTCCAAAAAGGTCGGCCATAAAGAAACTCCTTGCAGATGACGTTTAAAAAAAACTATTATTCAATACTCGTGTCAAGATTGTTAACCCAATTGTGTATTACAAACCAACAATCTCATTAAACTAAACTGTCACGCAACACAACTAATAAAACAGGTAACCGCTTATTACAGAACTAATTAAAGACTTCCCTCAATATAATATCTATTTAGACATTGAAGCAAGTAATGACCAGTTAGGTTTCAAACGTAATTACCTAAGTGACTGAGATAGCCTTACAGATAAAAAATTCAATGAATCTTGGGAACCTAGTGTCTTTCACTTGTGCGCGCCAATTTAATGACAGTTACTTTTTTAATTTTTTATATTGTCTATCATTGCCATGTAACAAAAAAAAATCGGTGACATATTTTGAAATATCTAAGCTTAGGGATATTAAATATATATGGAAGCTTTATGAGCATATTTTCATGTTTTAGTTCCTTCCTACTGAAAAAAATTTAACGAAATTTTATCCAATTTAATTTCGTGTTAATCGAGTAGGGGGATCTATGTCTTATTAAAAAAATTACATAATCTGTACAAATTTTTATATTTTAAGTGGCATACATTATAGTGGGGCATCTTAATTGTAAATTTTAACAATTAAAATTTGCTTGAAATTTTTTTACTAATTTAAATGTGGGACAAAATGTTTTGTAAGTTGGCAACTTGGCTAATGGACGACAATTCATTAAATTATATACGTAATACGTATTTAGAACTGAGTTTTTTTTTTAAAAACAGGTAGTTCAAGAAATAAATGAACTTAGGTTTTTTGAAAGATATTGGTAGCTCAAAAAATACATTTTATTACGATATATTTTAAAATTAAATTGAACTGATTTATTGGTCATCCCACTTCTTTTAGGGGATATCGTCATATTATGATTCACATTATGTGTCTCGGGAATTGAAACCATATATATACATAATATATGTTGTGTCCTATCGCATCGAATATTATTTACCCCTAAAAACCCCTATAGCAGTCACCAGTTTCAATTAACCCCCCCCCCCGAGTTAAAAAGGCGCCAATATTAATTGAATGTTGTCTTAATTTTGCCTTTTAACCTAAAAATCCTTAACAAATTCCGTACATTACTTATAAAATGTTTCACTAATAAACATTATGAAGCATTAACCCTCCACGATTATAAGATAACTCCAATTAAATCGTGCGGTCCCAAAGACCTTGACCTCAGTGGAATGACTGACCTTATTTTGACCCTATGCACTCCATGTATGGTCGGGTTTTGTTAAGCTTTTTTGTATGTATGTTATGTTTCGGTTATTTAAAATCGGTTAAAGATTTACTTATAAAAATAACGTAAAACAAACATATAATGTTTTCGACTATAAGACTATAGAATATAAAATATTTTGACATATATATATTTGACACCTGTCACAAAAGTTGACACACTGCGAATAGTCTGAATACCCGCCTTTTTGTCTTTTCACGATTTTAAGGTTCTTTGAATATTACATAGATTATTCACAGTTTATACTCATAGTCAATTATATTATATAATAGATATGTTATAACCATACAAATCAATCGAAAAAAGTGTTCCGCACAGCAGCGGCAGCACACATAAATGATAAAACCAACAAGAAAAAAAGGAGATAGTTTAGTCAGATGCACGTGAAAGCACCGGCAACCAATCACCTAAAGGTAAGACGTCCTTATTAGGATGTTTTTGCATCTTCAAAGTTTTCCGCGAATAACGTATCTATTTAATATAATATCATTGGTTTTAGTGCTGATTATATTTTGTGATACAAGAAACATTTATTCGAATTAATATCAATACATTTTTATTGATAACAATCCGGCATAGTCGTTATAGATAGTTTATTGTTAGTCCAAAAAACCCAGTCATATACATGTAAATAAATGTATGTTATTTAAATTTTATGAACAAATTAATGAATATCAAATATTTGAAACGATTACTCACTAGTGTTTGCAAAATCTTCGTCTTTAGAACTTAGAAAAAAACATCTTTCTCGGATTATCATAGTTAACAGTTCTTTGATATCCTAAGTCGAAAATATTTAAGTCAAACTAATGTATAATATAAAATAATCTTAGTTCATATAAGAGTATTAGTAGCTATAATTTATCTGCCTTAAAAAACAAAGTAAAGATTTTTTTTATTAATATCGACAACAGTTATTTTGAATAGGTACTAAATCTATAGAAATTCTGTACACGCCATCAGAACTGGGAATATAAATTATGCCATTTAATTTTAATAATTACTCAATTTTCTAAACCGTATCAAAATTTATCGCGTAGTTTTTACTTTTTAATATCTTCAGTGAGAGAAAAGAAAGTGACTTCGTTTTATCCATACTAATAATATAAATGTTAAAGTGAGTTTGTTTGTTTGTTTATCCTTCCTCCACGCCGTAGCTAAGCAATCAATCGACCTGATTTTTGGCATACAGTTATTTGAGAAGATGGAGAGTAACATAGGGTACTTTTTAACTGGAATAAAGGGTTATAAGGGGGCAATGGGGGGGTCAAAGTTTATATGAAAGTCCACGCGGACGGGGTCGCGGGCAACAGTAGTACTATATAAAGATAATGATTGTAATGAACACTTTTTCCAAAGATGTAAATATATCACATTTTTATTTTTACACAAGTAAATCACAGTAAGTCGTTCACCGATGACGCAAAATACTTTATTTCTCTCTATAAATGCTTTTAATATTTTAATACATCCACTTTCTATAACTATAAAATTTAGCTAGCGATATCGCCGTGATATCCTGTCCACATCGAACGTTAAAGCAACAGGCGCCTCTTTATCTAAAAACTGCGGCATTTTAAAAGCGAGCGAATAAACTCGATCGTTATTATTTTATTTAAAGAATAACTTATAGGAAATTTCGAATTTCTTATCACGCATGGCGCCGCGGAGGTCGTAACCCTCGCTATCTTTTTAGTAATATCGGAAACCGTTCGATTATTCCGAATAAATTTGTTAGATTCGGTCAATTAAATTCTGTTGAAATTTATTGGTTTATGAATGGGAGGCGGAAAGTATGAATGAGAACACGATATCTTTTTTTAAGGATTTTTTAACACACCGCCATCTAGAGGCAAACTCGATAATTACATAGGTATAGTAAGCGTCATTTATGTTTTGCGATTGACGAGAATAGCTGCGCATCGGTAGAATCGCGCTTAATTGAAGTATTGGTGCGAGAAAGACAACACGACTGGGACAACCAATCAACGCTCGCGCACCCGACGATCACGCGCCCCGCGCGCCGCGCTTTCCCCTCGATACCTTATTTTTGACTTCTGCGCAGGTTTTGTTCAGCGCTAAAGATTCGTGACGCGTACTATACACATACTTTTGTTTTGTAAATTTTCAAATTTATAATATAAATAGGATAACAGCAATGCCCTTGGAGAAAGCAGTTGTTAAAATGGAATCATATGTCGTCAATATCTTTAAATATGACTATTTAAGATTAGATGGGTGTTTATTTATCGACCATTTGACCATTTGCTTTATGGTTACGCTGCGATATTAGTTAAGCATTATTTTTTAAATTACGTACCTACATGTAGAATGTAGATTCTTGTATTATAATACAAGAATTATATATTATATTATAATACAAATCCATTTAATAAATATTTCTGTCTTATTTTACTTATAAAGATCATCATTTTATAGAATTTTCTTCTTCTTCTTCTTTCATTCCTACGAAAATTGCAAAACTAATCAAATTACTAACTCTATCAAAATAAACATCTAATTCTAGAAATTTCCAAATCAAAAGCGACTTCTACACATAAATCGTTGCATTTGTGATGGTCGTAAACTGTTATTTTGATGTCGACAAATCCACTTTATTAAGTTGGACCTCCCGCTGGTCCACTTGGAACCTTGTCGGAGTTAACTCGCGTGAATTACCGAGCAATATCCACTGTACTGCTACGGTTGTTACTTTGACAAGGTTCTATGCGCGTTTGACTTAAATGCTCGCGTCCGAGTCCTGTTTTTGACACGTATATCTATCTGTCTAGTGATGTGTTTATAGTTATCGATATATTAATTTAAATAGTTTTGATAAGTATACTTTAGGAAGTAATAAATTAAAGTAAAGCCATTATATTAATATAAACACGCACACATTACAGGAGACATTATTTGTTATTATCTCTAGAAACCAATATTTTCCAAACAACAATGGCGTAGAACAAAAAAAAAAGTTACTATATTATATCCCTTTTGGAATCTCACAATGCAAATAACCTTAATTAATCTGAATTTTAAAGATCTTAATATATGCAATTTAATGGAATCCGGAACATCGCTTATATAAGCTCTTCGATACAAACTTTTAATTATACACAAAGATACAATCTCCGAATTTGCATGGAAAATATTTCCCTTTATTTCTTATTTAGTAGATAAATGTTTAACAAATTCTGACAGAAGTTATGTTAAGATGCTTATCGTTACAAAATTAATGTTTTTTTCTACATCTATCACCTTGTGTGAACTACTTTCTAAATATTTTCATACGAAATTAGACTTTAACTCATTTATAATTATCAGATTAGAAGTACTATGTCCAAAGTCACGTGTCTAAAAAAACAAAGAAGAAAAGATACATAAAAATCGGTAGTGTTAAATAACTTATCGATAAAAGCACATCACTACCACGGTCACTTTATGGTATGTTTTGTCCGCATCACCGTGGCAGTTAACCCTATCTTTACGAGTGACTCTAAACATAAGTGTCTCTCGCGGCTTATTTATTTTTATCTCATTCCACTTTTTAAATTGAATCCACGATCGGCGCGTGTGTGGCTCTCTCCGGGTACTAAAGCTGTCAATAAACTTAAATTGTATGAATTAGTGAGGCGGTTAATCGATACTTTTTATGTTGTTTATGGACAACACTATGATTGCGTCACAACGTAATTATATGAAATTGATACGGTGTAAATGTTTTATGGTTGCGTAGATTCAATAGTAGGTTTACGAATGGTAATAATTGGTAGCTTTTTAGATGAAAATGTTGAGCTACGCATGCGCAGGGTTCTGAATCGCGCTTATGGTATTTGTTCGAGATTTTGCAAATAATTATACAACTTCTAGACATCGAATCATCACGTTCGACTGGTCGGGAATACTTCCCTCAGGTTCAGAATAGGGTCACATCTTTTCCCCCATAAAATAAACAAATAAATATACCCACTTATGTTTAAACGTATATATAGTAAAAATGTTTTCAAAATAACAACATGTTAAAAGCTTAAAAATCATTAATGTATGCAAATTAATTTAATTGTCACTGTTACAAAACGACCTTTGATCGCGTTTTGTTTTTAAATGTACCATTGTTTTAACCACAGCGGCCATCTTGGAAAACAAGTCATAAGTACATTTATGTATTTCTTCGTTTTTAAACGAAATTCTATGGTTTTGAAAGTAATGCGTTATTTAAATGGTAGATAATAACGACGTTAAGATCATTAAAACATTTTACTGGATTTATTTGAATTGTTATACCGATTATAATATTACGAAATTGTAGAAATAGAAATAACTATTTAACCAATATTATAGTCTTAGAATGTTTTCTCATATTAGACGTGTTAAAATACTTTTTTTTTAGTTTTAAGTACCCATTAAAAATAAGCTAATATAACAAAAAAAAAACCTATTTTCCTTATGGTCCATATACCCGGCCGAAGCCGGGGCGGGTCGCCAGTTCAAAATAACACCGTTTAAGCACTTATTAAAGCGATCCATAACCAAGACAGGACCTAGGTCATTAAGAATCTCGTTAGAGCTGATAATATTTCATTTCGCTTCTTCTTTTGTGGTTCTATTTTTAAAAATACTTTTTTAAAAATCAATTTTAACGATATTCAAGTCTTTTTGAGCCGAATTATAAATTAATTTAAGTTTTGGTGCAGAAGTGTTTATAGGTCTTATTTCAATTTTGATATAGCTATAGATAATAGATATGTTATTATTACAGAATATAAGTTTAATGCCTCATTGGTAGAAATAAAAAGTTTAAAGGAGATTATATTCCTAAAATATCCAAATTCTAGCTTATTGAAGCTTTTAATATAATAAGTTATTCTAACAGCATATTAATAAGCAAAACTAACAAAAAACTGTTTTCTATAAGTTTAGAAATGTGTAAAATCAGAAACAAATCGTTGCGAAATGTTTCTAAGATGGTAAAGAAAAAGTTCATTACAAAAAATATAGGGACAAATTGAGAAACCTCTTCCTTTGATGTATGTTAAAAATACTAACAAAAGAAAAGAAAGAAAATAAATTTTATTCTGAATAGATTTGAATCAAATACCTGCAGAAAGTCTACATGATGCCTACCACCGGTTCGGGAACTAACCCGGCGAGAAGAACCGGCGTAAGAAACTCGCACGGGTCCCACACTTTTTACCAAAAAAGGGGGGAAAAAATCATCTTTTAAAATATACAAAATTTACAATTCTGTAACCTAAAATAAGTATATATTAAATACATCATTGTAAGTCAAAAGATTATATAGTCCATACGATACATCTAAAATTTATTAATCAACACGATTTAATTACTTTTCCTCGCGTATAAAATAATTACCATCTCATAGCGAGCTTAATGATTTTCAGCCATTGATTGATGACTACAACAATAATACCATGATCGAGGGCAATCTAATTCAATATCGAAATTCTTGTGTAGATTTTCCGGTCGTTGACCTTTTAATACTTTTATTAAAATACGCATACATCTTATACTAGCTGTTGCCCGCGTATAATTTCATATAAACTTTAACCCCCTCTTTCCCCCCATTTTAACCCTCTTTTCTCCAGTCAAAAAGTCACCTATATTTTATCTTAGACTCTAGACCATCTGTGTACCAAATTTCATTACAATCAGTTCAGTTTTGGCGTGAAAGCATAACAAACAGACAGACAGAGTTACTTTCGCATTTATAATATTAGTATGGATATATAAGTAGGTATAGAAGAATGTTAACGCCTCTACGATGATTCATATAACGTTTTTTATTAGTGGGTATTTCCTAATTCAGTAGATGTAAAATTTGATGATTTAAGAAGCGAGGGAAATCGGAATTATTTAGTTTTAATTTTAAAATAGTTTGTTTGAATTTTATTTCTATTTAAAATGTAGAATTATTCTTTAAAAGGAGTTAGAAAATATAGAATAGACACGCAGATGATACATGGTATGTTAATAGTAATAATATATACACAAAAAAAGGAAAATTAGAAAAGTATTATTGGCACCTATTCGTTTATTAATAAATTTATGGTCATTATATAATGTCAAATAAATAAGTTTATATAATATATAAATTGCTTTATATTTAAGCAATTTTAGAAGTCTTTAATTTTGTACTTATTTTGTTTTCTTTATATATAACTTTATTAACACAACAATAAACTTTCTATTGAATTTTTAATATCGCAAAAACACAATTATTAAAACGTAAAATACCCCATAGACGTATAACACAAAGACTGATCGTTAGTGAAGCCAACTGTGTATATTATGTAAGACATGACACACACACAAGCCCATCGATAATGTAGCTACTATAAAACAATTATCCTGCAAATGTATTAAACTTAAAATCTATGAAACACATACGAATTTTGTTTCGATGAACTACGACAATTATCTATGTAAGTAGACAAAATTGTCTACTTTGCAAGGGACAAGGGACCCCTATTTGCGTGTTTATTTTGCGTTTTTTTTATCTTTATTTTTTAAGGGCTTTTAGCTCTGAAGCCATGTCAGCCCCATCATCAAAAAAAATTACAATCATTACAAATTAATATACATCAATTAAAAATCTAAATAAAAAATTTGCCTGGCTTGATGCCGGATATGCCAACACTGTTTGCAGTGCACCGACATCAAGCCTGTTTATACCTAACTATTTTGCGTTTCTAAGTGTTATTATTCTATGCAAGAGCCTGGTAACATAAAAGGGTTTATTAACTTAATAGATAATATTCCAAGGTTTAACTCTGGCAATAAAAAGCCAACCTTGCAATATGCAACTTGTTTGCAAT
This sequence comes from Eurema hecabe, assembly GCA_026213755.1. Lineage (NCBI taxonomy): Eukaryota > Metazoa > Arthropoda > Insecta > Lepidoptera > Pieridae > Terias > Terias hecabe. The sequence continues at coordinate 8,229,514 of JADANM010007051.1, read as the reverse complement.
AAATGAACGATATTTAACAATAATTACACTAATAAACAAGTAAGCCTATTCCTTGCTGTAATTAGACGTAATGTTGCTAGTTAAAATGTATGTCAGATTTTTTAATGGGGGCAGATTAAAAATAATTTTTATTCTGTTTTGACTGAATGATTTACCTACGTGTTCGATTTGATTGTGATTTTAACTTTTTAAAAGTACTAGTTACAGACTTTTTAGGGCTAACTTGTAAAAAGGACTAAATATATATCTACTAAATACAATACCATAGTAAAATCTTATCAATATCAGTGCAGTAGCTATAACAATTAGTAAGGTATCTATTAATACTAGAAATCTATAGAAAAACTTTATAAACGAACATCCAATCACACAATAACTGAAGTTAAAAATTTATACATTCATTTAAATCGGTTCAGCAATCTAGGAGCTACAAAGAAAAATACAAACACACATATACCGCCATACCATTACCCTTCCTTTCAGCGTAGTCGAGTAAAAAGTAAAGGTAATTAGCGTTTATTATTTATGACGTCATACTAGTTTATGAAACAATGTAAGAGCCGCCATTTTATCATCAAAGAACTTAATGACATTGTTTTAATGGTCACTTCTCGGTGTAAGTATTAAAACGACCAATTTTCACAGCAAGTGCTGCTGTTAACACTGTCGGCCTGTTTGTTTATATTAACCGGTTATAATCGGTTAAAACCGGTTTTAGGATGTCTTTCTGTCTCCTATTCTGTAGTGGAGAAACTGTCATAGGACTAACTGACATCTGACATTTACCAACCAAAACCCAACTGTGTTCCTTCTCACCGCAGCGGGAAGGTTGTATTTGAAGATTCTTCCGTGATGTCCCTTTGCTTCCTAAGCCCTTTATTGTATTAGAAATTAAATATAATTTTATTCTAGAAAATACTATACAAATAATATGACACATACGTACAAAAGAGGTTGTAATACAATTTAAATATTTTTTTTTTTAGTTTAAAAATCGAACTTGTCTACCGCCATATTTTCGTTCGGAATCGCAATGTCAATGCACCGGTTATCATGCGCGCGCAATTTGAAAGATATTTCCCAGCGATTGCGGTAATTGGGAGCCGCGTTGTTCTCGCGCTAACGCGGGATGCGATCTGTGGTCACATCGTGTTTTCTAATTTTCAAATTTCGAATTTGTATATTTGTTTTTTTTTTAAATAAACAAATAGTTCGTTTAGTTGTGTAACTTTTTAAATGCAGCTTGTTAATGTTATCCACAACATTAAGAGATAATTTGGAATTTTAATTAATATAATGTTGCTATTGGGATTTTTATTTCCTTAAGAGTTTGAAGTATAGTTATTTTTTTAAATATTTTTGGGTTAAAAAACTATGATAAACTTAAAAAATGTTCCGTTCCATATCAATTCTATTTATCAAAAAATCAGTTCAACAGATATTAACGTCGTACGACGCAAATAAAAAAAATAACAATTTATTTTTAAACCAAATCTTAGCGAATTCCTTTCCCATTTGAATTTAGAATATGGCGTACAATAGACATAGAGTATAGACACGATAATCGGAGGCAGGGATACGGGTAACGGTACGTTGCATCCGAAACGTGGAAACTAGCTGCTAGCTTCTTGGAATTGCGTTTATAGTCTATGCTTTTTCGAATATGTTTATGTTATCTGTCTTGCCGCTTTACGGCGACTGTCACTCTACAGACTATGCACGATGTAAAATGCGATGGTTTGCTACAAATTGGTATCTATGACATTTATGCATATAGAATAATAAATTTTAAAAATTATTGTTTTGTTTTTTCATAGATATATAGAGTATTAAATAAAGATCAACATAGTCATTTCTGAAATTAAGTTTTATGACATCTATATAGTTTAATTGTTATTTGCGTCGTTTTAAAATTGTTATTCATTACAATTACATATTTTCCAAGATCATAATAAAAGAATATTATTTTACCATTGCTTTAACAAAATATAAAATAAAAATGGAATAATAATAGTACCAATACACACTATATTTTATCTGTTTAAAAACTGTCACGCAATAACTTACAATAGATAACCGATTAAAGAAATTACATTATCTGTACAGTTATAAGGGCCAATAATTTTGACATTTTGTGACGGCGTTGCTCATCTAATATAGATTACACCAATTTGAATATTTAAATAAGAAATTATTAAGCGTGTTCACACTTGCGTGTCTGTTTGTCATTAATATACTGCCTACTTATGTGTAATAGCTTTATTTGAAATATGCCTTAAATTTCTGATTTCGTGTTAAACGATTTTCGAGATGTCAGTGATCTTATCGATTCGTATCGAATTTATTGTTATTAGATTAGGAATATTTGGAATACGAAGACGTTTTAAGAAGGTAGTTGTAATATATCGAATTTTAGGTTATCTTATTACCTTTGTATTTTTCTACATAACCTCCCAAGCTATATGTGAAATATTACATCTAATTCGAATAGGTATATTATCACCAATTAAATGATGAGTGTTTGTTTCTCTGACACGTAAAACCTAGAACAGAAAATGAATGAAGGATACAATTTTATATCCCGGTATTGCCAAACTATACTTTCGAGTGTAACCATGAGACGAACCCACTAAAAAAACATTGCTAGACTTAAATATTATAATAAAATGCATTTATTCAATTAATTACATAAATATTTGAATAAATAAAAATTAATCGATACATAAAAAGGTTTTTTTGAAATGTTATGCGTTATTCAAATATCCACAACTATTTCTTAGGCGCCATACGATTGTCTAATGCAAATAAAAATTTAACATAAAGAACGAGTTTAGATTTCTTAATAGGCGGTTCCGTAGAAAATACTAAATTTCATATCAAGCTTGCGTTAATGAAAATGTTTTAATTTGATAGGTATCAATTTTATGTTATGTAATAAGTTCATTGTGTTTTTACATGAATTATAATTAAAAAATAAATTACACAATTCCTGAAATAATATATGTACAATAAAATATGAAAACTTAATTGTTTATAGATCGTGACATAAAATGATTTTAGTATATTAGGTATGTTTGAAGAATAGTGGGTTACACACATACACATTTTTGAAATGACACAACAAAGCTTCAGCATTTCAACGCCCCCAAGTGTTTTACAAGTTTAATATCATTGCATACTAGAAAATTGCATTCAATTTAACCATGAATTTTTAAATTCTCAATTATGAATTATGAATTTAAGAATTCCTACGGAACCCCAAACCCAAATGTATTCATGACCCGCGCTATCTCCAATCATTAAGTCGGTTATACTACTCATCCGTATACCTACATATAAATGGAGGAATTATCGGTATTGGGTAGCCGTGATTTATACGATTATGTTAATATAATTAAATCACACTAACGATATAACAAGCCACGTTATTACTACTGAGTCTTAAAGAATTCCTAAACACCTACGCTTTGCTTTATGCTAGCATATTTGATGCTAATGTAGCGTAAGTATTAGCTAAGTTGCACTTAAGTGATAAGTGAAGCAATTTCGAAATTAGGTATATATAAATTGAACTTTGAAACACTCAGTAAGTTAATGAGTAGGTAAAAGTTAAAATGAGAGTTCAAAATAATCTTACCATTAATAATGTTCAAAATAAAGACAACAACAGTTCAACCAATGAAATATTTTAGTGTTTATATGTTTTGACAATTCTGAAGTTAACTTAGCGTTACTTGGTACTAGCTATGAATAACTTGAGTGATAACCGTTATGTCAAATCAACAAAAGTAAACTAGGTATGTATAGTACGCGTCACGAATCTTTAGCGCAAACCTGCGCAGAAGTCAAAAATAAGGTATCGAGGTAAAGGCGCGGCGCGCGGGGCGCGTGATCGTCGAGTGCGCGAGCGTTGATTGGTTGTCCCAGTCGTGTTGTCTTTCTCGCACCAATACGTCAATTACGAGCGCGATTCTACCGATGCGCAGCTATTCTCGTCCAGCGCTAAACATAAATGACGCCTACATTTTAAATAAAGGTACTAATTATTAAAATTGGTTGCAGGTTGCAAATCCTTCTTCAAGCGCTCAGTGCGACGCAACCTGACGTACTCCTGCAGAGGCAACCGGAACTGTCCCATCGACCAACACCACAGAAACCAGTGCCAATACTGCCGGCTTCGAAAATGCCTCAAAATGGGCATGAGGAGAGAAGGTAGGTGGACCAATATGAGCTAAAATTGTTTAAGATTAAGTCAAAATTTCAAAAACATTGAAAGCTTCAATTAGAACTTCGTAGTATTAAAACCTCAATCATTATCGTTTGATAGTCCATAACTTGTTACAGCTCTTTGAAATTTGTTAAAAAGACGTACAACAGTAGATATACGCTTTATAGGACATACTACGAAATAATGTATTTTGTAAGGCATGCATCGATTTCTAACAAAATAATTAACTATGAAAAACAATGGTAGGTTAACACGCATACAACGAAGCCTGTAATACTTATTAATCCTATAAAACTAGAGCGTTGTTTATTAATTATTGACTAGCGAAAGCAAAACAAACAACCGAGCTAAACAAATAACCTAAAACAGCAATTGTCTTGACCTCAAGCGTCGTAACACTAACTCCTAACATTCATATTTTATGACATTTAAAACCTGTGTTATTAAAGTTTTTCTCTTTGTCCGCCGGTACATAACATTACTATGTAAGTACCCTGTAATAAGTTATATGTTATACTATATCGGCCTTAGCAAGGACTTACTTGAATTGCGTCTAGAAATTCAACATTTAACGTCTTAAGTCTTTAAATTCGCTCTGAATTACATAGCAGGTCTAATACGACTCCGTAAACCCCAGTTAAATATACCATTTGATTCTTTTAGCAATTACATGACATTTGATTTATTATTTCCTTGACGATGATTTGAAACGAGTTCTAGGTCGTTATTAATGTTGAAGTAGTAATTAAAGTGTAAATTTCAAAGTAAAAACAGTTTACGTGGCATATGATCACAAACATCCAACAATATACGATACGTATTATCTAACAATGGACTAATACCACAGAGGGATATCAAAACAACTTTTTACATCGATCAATTTAAAACTTCATATTAAATTAGATTCCTTACAAGAAAAAGCCTAAGCACCTGATTGTCACAAGTATAATTAGTGAAATCATTAATCTTAGCATCTATTAGTTGGACAACTCGCCAAGGGCAGTGTTCATGATCAGTGTTGGACCGTAATAGGTTATTACGAGAGAATTAATATTGTGGTTATTGTTTTAAAGACAGCTCCTTGATTAATGGTATTAATGATACACTGTCAGATTCGGAATTGTTGGGGCTAATTGAATTTCTAAGTGTTTTATTGCTTTCAAATAATCCAATCTTAAAGTGTAAGGTTTATATCGTGAACTACAAAGTTTAGTCATTTCTTAGCTAGCGACATCTTCTTCAAGTACTACTTTGTAGTACTATCCTTACTGTAGGTGTATCCTTAATTTATGTATTTATAGATTTCTAACATTATGACATACATTAAAGATTATATTTAGAATATATTAAATCTAAATGCCACTATTACTCCTTTAAGATACTCTAGATCGATATTTCTAACAGAAGTATTCTTATTTCCATTTTACGTATCATCTTAAACGTAATATGAGGCTTCTCGATAAAAAAATGTATACTTAGACAGTGTACTAGCAAGACATTCTGCTTTTTAGAACGTTAAAATTTCTCGTCTAGTTTCGCCGCGATTATATAGTCTTTACTCCTTTTTAACAGCAAAATAGCTTGTCTTCATAACATTTTACGAGCCACCCACTACAAAGTGAGCCTACAGTAGGCTTTAACTTTGTGACACACATAAAACGCCGTCAATTTTATCTTTTAAACGTATGCTTATTATGTATATATGGTGACATTTTGTGTTTGTGTCATCACCGTTTACCGAACACGTGTATTTTTATCATTTTGATGTTATTTGGAAATATTTCTATAAATTGTACTAGTTTTTTGTAATAAATACGAATTGGGTTAAGATGTGTGAGCTGTACATTGGCCTGATTGGCTGACCTTTCTATATAGACATTCGCAAATGTGTTACCCACATTTTGGAGGGAAGGGAGAATTTAGTTTTAAAATCCTTGCTGTTTATATCTAAAATCTATCATATAAAGCAAAATTCTTTCATTCATTGACACGAAAGAAACAAACTGACCCGCCATTTCAAAGATCAAATGTTACAACCATTTGCGTGTATTATAACAAAACGGATCTTACGCTCGGACGTTACGATTTGAATGGCGGTTTCTTCATAACACCTCGGACCATTATCGTCCCTGATAAGGCTACAGGAAGGTCCGGTCGCCCGCTGATCTCCAACCCTTGAAGCACCCTATTAGCTCACCCTCACCTCATATTGTACAACAAACGATTTGTTATACGTCAACAAACAAAAGAAAGGTGTCACTGCCCTTTTATTTAAGATTAACTGTTAATAAAAAACGAATCTTTTGTCGATAATCGTCTTAAATATCTCCGGAGTGCTTTGTTGTTTTTTACATCGGATGCTAGTTCAGGCGGTCGAAAGGTCCCATTCATAGTAGTGTTTTGATAAAACAAGATTTGTTAGTGATATGTTTTCGTTCAGTAATTCTAAATCGTTAGATAAGATTTCTTATCTGATTTATGTTGGAAGTGTTAATGTATTTGTTAAGTTCGAAATGTATTAACACATATCAGTTTAAGCGAAGCGCTTTCCCGTCCTGTTGAGGATCAAATTGCTGTGTATATAATACATAATAATAATCAGCAGGCAAAATGTTTTTGAAAACGTAATAGCATGAAATTAAAGTAAGTGATTTCAAAATTATAAACGTATAAAAACAGTGAGACGTACAAAAGGGAAAAATAGATGATGAATTCGAACACATTAAAAACCGGTACATTAAAAGTTCATAAAGTTACTGTACAATAGAGCCAGGGTCCGCCCGTCATTTTAACGGACACCTTTTGTTTAAGGGCATCAATCAAGCACATTGTTTGTTATATCTTAATAAGTTTTTGTACTGGACCGGTCATTTAGAAAGATTTTTGCCATCGCGATAGCTTAAACGAGGGTACGAGTTAATTTCAATAATTGATTTTATGTTAATGTTTTTTGGTATCGCAATATTGAAACTCTTCTAAATTTTAACGTCCATAATTTTCATTATACGGGGAACATTTGTCTATTTAACTATTGTTCAATCCTATTTCTTTCGCATAACCGTAATCCAATTCATAATCACCTCGAATTCCTTCTATTTCCATATCGTCTTGACATATGAACGAATCTTTACATTTTGCCAATCGTAGCGAAAATACGGTCGTTGTTCAACGGAAACCAAGGACAATGGCCGGCTTTATGTGCCCACAAGACATGTCAAAAACATCATGCATTCTCAACTATTCCCAGGGGCTGCAAATTACGTCAATGTTTGCATCGCTATTTCTAAAAGCGCCGTGCATACGCCTATTTGTACAAAGGGTATGTCAAAAGGATCGAAGTTGCGCTTTGAGGAGGGTGTCGATTCGCGTCTTCAACCAGGTGCGATCATTGTTGACCAACTGACCGTAATGGGCTCGTCGGATTAGACAACGCCAGGCCACTAATGCACCCGTGAGAATACACTGACCAACACTTACCGACCATAACTGACACTGAGGAAATTTTATCATACCCCAAGATTAATTTAGCCGCGTAATCATAGCAACAATCAGAAAGAATTACGAGAATACCTCGAGCGGTTTCCGAGACCACTGCGTCACAGTCAAAAAGATATTATCGTGCATAATAACTGTGACATGTTTCGTATGACGCTCCAGGGCCGAGCGTAATGGTCCAAATTCTGGGAAAACTTCTCTTACTAGCCGACATAAAGATGCAATCGCGGTACGTGCCAGCGCGTTCCCACGGCAGAAGTCGCAAAAACTGCTAACCCTACCGGACATCGGTCAAGAGTTACCGACTCCGAAAACATTAATTAAAAGAAAGACAACAAATAGACCGGTTCCATTCGGCCCGGTCAAGGCGCCTGACCCTAAACCTGCCGATACTTGTTCCTGGCGTTAAGCTAATTATATTTCCGCACGTTTTGTCCATTTGCATGTGAATTTAGGGAACGATGGGGTTGTAATCCGTAGGTCCGTTGATAGAAACCTGATAGGTTCCTAGCGTAAACATTAACTACGCGTTGAATGGTACAAAAGGTAGATAGATATAGAATTTCACATGATGAAAGGTGATGGTATCGTGCTCTTTATTGCGGCGCGCCAGCGTAATTACGAAGTATCAATTTAATACAGTTTTTAATAATGTTTTGGTGTTCATGCCTTAGTTTCTCAATTTCCGTTCTAATGCTGGGAAACAGAATCAATGATGGTTATAATGTTTGTTCTAGAACTGATATAATTTCAATAATCAAACTTCATGTTAAAAAGACTGTTAAATTATACGTTACATCAAGAAATTTGAATTAGATTCTCAAAAAGAAAATAAACATCCCCATACCATATATAGGTATATAGTACATAATCTATATCTCCCGTCTTTATGGCTTCAAATCTAATTCGATCGTAAACCAAGCGAAAAAGCTTCACAAAGCCGAAGTGTAAAATCATTTGTGGGATTAAAAAAGGAGCTAGCGAGAGATATAGCCAACTATCAATCACTCAGTGATTTATACCCTCGGATGATGTATTGCTGGACCCCGACTGGTAAAAGTATTTGATAATTAACTCTTAAAATTTGACGGACGCCTTCATCTCGATGTGGATTAGGAATTCCGTAGTGAGGGCGATAATTGATATTGCATTAGTTAGACTTTGTTTCGCTTAGATATTGACAGATTTTGTTCTGTGTCACATTTAGGTAAATAGCAGTGTTAAGGGTGTCACGCGTGTACACCTGGGTTCAATATGTTTTAGTGTTTGCGTGCACGTAATAAATGTAATTTCTGTAACAGTTTTGTTACGCCTTAATAATATTGGTATAAATAAAATGTCCAAAGTATTTGGAACGGCATTTTCGACATTTGTATTTCATAGATTGGGTATTGTTTATTATAATGGTGCATCAAATTATCATCCACAAGCTCGACCATCAAAACGATTGCGACAAAATTCGTTCCACAAGCAATTTAAAACGCCGACTGACCATTCATCAACCGACGTGCCAGTATAGCACGTCAAAATACTCACCTACAGGGGGCTAGTACACTTGTCGGGAATCGAACGAGGAGTCCCGCTGCGCCTCGGTTAACGAACTATATGTGATTTATCGGAGCGGTAATTCTTCGCCTCTTCTAATACCCTGGTACTTGTTCTGAAGAACTTCACTTTTTGATACTGTTTTTAGTAAAGTGTCCATTTGAAATTCTATTATGACTAAATCAATTTAAATTATATGAGAATTTAAAAATGAATGGTAGGTAGATAATAATAATAGTAAAATTAAAGTTAGAAGAATACTTAATATTATTTTTACTTTTAATGTATTTTTAATTTAAATATCTAAAGAAAACCAGCTATAAAATAATAGTCAGTGCAATACGCATTCATTGAAAGTATTTCCATATAGAAAGGTTTCAAAATAAATTCCCCATTATTATACAAATCACAATATTATTAAAGCTATATAAAATCTTGATTAGATTACAATTACTTAATAACGTTTACATTATAACCTCAACTGCCCAATTTACATCGATAAATGTATTAATTATATTATTTAGGTACAATTAATGAGCCCTGGGGAGTCCCTAATGAGATATCGTTATATCTTGTTAGTGCACGTTTCTTTGATTTAACCTACTAACATAGTATTTTCTTATGCTAATGTGTTTATAACGCTTCGGATCACTACTGTCAAAGGCCTTACTTTGTTTGAGGTAAAGAATAGGTATTATCTTCTTTGATAGCTTAGAAACATATTTTTCTATTATAAATCACTTGATTTTGTGATAAGGAAACATGTAAAGTAGGTACCTGAATAATATACAAACTTAACGTGTAAAAATATCACATAAAATTGAATGATTTACTATAATTTAAATTATCAGGAACACTGTCTTAGGTGAACAAAATACAAGTCCTGCAAACTAATAAACATAGCTTTTAGAACAATAAAATTAATACAGAACTATAAAAATATTCATGAGCATTTATCTAATCTTCTAAAACCAAACATATTTCTTCATATTTTACTAACATTAACCTTCGTTAATACTAGTAATTAACTGAAATTACAAAAACCCGTCCGATGTTCATTACTTCCATCGAATTGCTCGCATATCCCATCTCCATACTAACATCATACATTTAGAATTTCCTGCGAACCGTTCTCAGAGCGAGACTCGTAAGCTCAGTACTGCACGCTTGTATGTATAGTACTACGTTAGAACCTGTTCCGGTCATGCCCTCTAGCATCTTTAAATTATATTTGAGCACAATGCACACTCTGGCTAGAATTGATAAAGATTATTCGTTTCGTTCACTTAGGAAGTTGCTATTTTTAATCTGCAAATTTCGTATTCGAAACTCTTTGATCACATCAAATTCGGAATTAGCTCCGTAATCAAACTATACAGATTTTTGCATAAATTTACAGTTTTGACTTAATAAGCCGATCAATTAAAACTATCGCTCATCACCGCTCAATAAAATGCACAAATTTATGATGCTTAATTGAAAGATCGAAGCTGATTTATATTGTATTTGAAAGTTTAAACTCGATGCTTAGAATTCATCTGGCGTCCGCATCTATATGTCAGTCTGTCCGTCCGTCATTAGACGTGATCACGTGAGTCATCGCGGTATCGTGCAGCAGAATTTCGTGAGGTCACAGTTTAGTATAGCGGTCTAGGCGCCCTGCGGTCGTTTATTTGAAAGAGGAGCTTCTATTAGATAATTCTGAAGTGTGAGCGGCGTGGCGAATATCGTCTCTGTCTCGCGCCGACCGTTCCGTGACCCCGCAGCTAATCACATATCTACGCGTATTGTGATTATCACAGCCTCGGTACAGTATGGTACAGCATGGTCGGCGAGCTCGTATTTTTCGCTTTATGCACGATTCTGCAAAGATATAAGCCATCGCTAGTTTGAGGAGCTCGTTTATTATCTAGGGCAACGTCCATGTCGTTTATATCATCGGAGACTGTAAAAACTGCTCGCCCGTTACCGGCCATGGCATAAATCTCGGTGGACGCTCAATAAGTCGATAATTACCGAACGCTGACGCCGGCCGCGGCGCGGAATGCGTCGCACGCGCCCGATCGCTTCATTATTCACGTGTTTAGCATATTCTCTAAGAATTTTATCATGTTCGATAAATTTAATTACGATCCGGTACTGTTTTGATGTCTTCCGTGTCCGGTTTCGTAATACAGATACGCGCTGTGGGCGGTAACGTTCACAATTTTTAACTTTCCATCGAATTGTTTTACCGTTTTGAATTGACAAATCGCGGGTCGTCTATTGGAATTTCGTGAAGCGTCGGGCTGATGATTGTCGGATCGTCCATCATCGTGTCGAATTTCTAACTTTCTAAGTAAAATACAGATGTACGTCTAATCTACGGGCTGGAGGCGATATTTCAGCCTGTCGCGAGGCGAGAATCTCTTAATGATATCACAACAGAGCCGTTAGATTAACAAAGGTCCCCATCCGAACGGGCGACACTTTGTCGCGTGCTTTGAAAAATTTTAAATATAAATATCGGATTATCGGCTTGTATCGAGTAAGAGATTGTAACGCGAGAAATAAATAAACGGGAAATGAGATGTGACGCGCGCGTACATATATCAGCTGGAACTAAACGAAATACCACAGAATAGATAATAGTCTTACATTTATTACAACTTGTTAGTACGATGTACGGGTATTTAAATTGGGAAATATTTAGATTTAATTACATTTACTTCCGTTGACAATTTTTGTGATTTAGAATACATACAAACTTTTTCCTAATTGTATTTCATGTCATTCCATCTAATCGAAATTTAATAAATCACTTTTGTTCACATAGTTACTGCTTATAACCAAAGCGGATCTTACAATACTATAAAACAATTAAAAACACGTAATTAGCAAACGATTCTTTACTTAGAAGTTATAAAGAGTACGATGTAATTGTTTTATTTTCCCTACAAATATGTCGACCACAGGATCGCTTAAACGTGTGCTAAAACTTCTCAGAACAGAATTAAACAAATTATTGCACTTAATATATTCTTACTTAGTTTAATTACAGATACAATTTGCATTTAAACATACACACATAAGGATTCCGAGCCGTTTATCGTAAATCTATTTTTATGATCGATTCTAAGAACCAAATTATATTATATTTACAGGAAAACCGACAATTATACACCGTATGTGTTGCGACAAATTCTTTTATTAAAAATTGTGAAATATTGCATAAAATTTTACTGCAAGCGTTTTTAATTTAAAATGCTACTTTGGGATCTTGATTTGATAATATTATTGTAATCTCGATTTAAAATATCAAAGCTCAAATATTAATTATGACAGTTTGTGGTTTATTTATTTCCATTATATTACAATATAACGAAAATTATGCAATAATGTGTTAACAATGTTTTTCAATTCACAATTTCGCGAGTCAAATTATAATCCAATAAATTGATGTAAACATTTACCAAGACATATGCATTTTAGACTTTACTCTTATAATTTAGTTATAACAATATACATATACTCTTATACCACCTATATAACGAATATATTGATTATCGTTTATTACCTCTTAAACGTTTTTAACGTTTTTATGTACCTTTTTAAAAGCTACTACCGTTTCCAACCTACATACAAACAATCCTATCAAATCTTTAGCAAAAACACCAAACTAATTACTGACAAAAAATTAGCATTTATATGACAACTTCAATACCGCTGACATAATCATAATATCTTGCTCAAATGGTCATAAATCTCTGTCAATATAATTAGTCGGTGCTGGAATTAAGTATGCATTAAGTTAGTATGACAATATAGTACTTGTTAGGGCCGATCCAGTGATTTATAGTTATATTGTTATTAAACTATTTAGAGGTCAATAGAAGGCTGTTTATTTGTTGATACTATGTACTTGATGTTAACATTATCATTATATTTTACGTAGATGTAATAATAAACAAGTTAATAGTATTTTCTTTAGCATTTCACTTGAGTATAACACGACTAGCTATACGACTAATATACGACAGTTCAATTGTATGATCATTTTAAATTCTTCGCACTGGTGTAGATATAATAAGTTTATAGGCGTTTGTAATTTTATCTATTTCTAGCACATTTTGTTTGAAAATACGTTTAATCTAACAATCGTACCGAGGGCCAGATGAGGTAATGCAATTATTATTAGTAAGTTAACTTACTTTTTTGTAACTTAATTTGTAATTTAAATTTATATAAATATTGATAAATCAAATATTATTCTAATGAAAGACTCATTTTTTAAATCGAACATAACGCAGGCATGAGGATTGCCCCATCAAAAAAATACAAAAAAACAAACATATTTGACAATAACTACAAAAGAAAAAATCCAAAATTGTCGTAATCTCAACGTATCAGCTAATAGACATGTCAAGAGCAAATATAAATTTTATTACCGCTGCATTAAATTCAAACTTCAATGAATATTGTTTTGTTCGTACGTGAGATGAATTAAACAGTACATTGTAGTTTTATCACGTATGTAGGTTAGCCGTGGTGAGACTTTAAACACTTTTCGCAATTTAAAAGAAATTGCTCTTTTGGGTTTCGTGATTTTTTTTATTATTATTTAACCAATTCAACCTCCAACATGATCGGAGTCTGAAGCTATCTAAAAGTAATTCTTAATATACTTATACATTATTAAATATTCTTAATCGTTGTCCTTAAATATTACATTATTTTTTCTTATATTCTTATATATCTAATTTCTTACTTCATGCTATTCATGGGATTCATGGTTAGAACTACGGAGTTAGTCATATGGGGATATTAAGAACCTTTTTCATGCGACTCTGGCAAAAGAGTATGACGAAACACAGTTTGGTTTTGGTCGGTACATATCGAACATAACCCTTTTCTAGAGGAACATATAATATTATGTATTCTATGACGATTTATGCACAGAAATATGGGATATAATTCCTTTTAAGAAGACGTAATTTTCCCGAATCTTAATGATATTTTGATGATTTCTATGTTTTAAAATGACACAACTACGGAACTTTATATTGGTTACTATGTGACTCGGACTTGACTAGATTTTTTTTTTCTTCTGGTAATAAAATATTTTTAAAACATAATATGATCATAGTATTTGGAAATCTTATCCACAATTAACTGTATTCTTAATATAAAACTTTCGAAGCTTTCTTTTTCAACTAATATTTGTTTTTTCATTGAACGTTTATTCATAATATTCACATAATTCATTCATTCAAATAGAAATTAGCCTAAAACGTGAATACATTACAAATTTCAAATCCAATTTGTTAACAATCTAGATTTAAATATTATAATGTTTGTTTTCTACTAATTTGAACGGAAGTCGAATATTAACTAAAATTCTTATTATGCTCAAATCGACTGCCATTAGCATAAGCCGTATGATACTATAAAATATGAATTATAAGTATACATTTAATGAATCAATATTAACGGATTAAGTACTAATTTATACTACTGGTCGCGCCTTTCGGTTCTACCTGCTTAATAGTCGTATGAACGCAATTTCGTATTGTACCTGTACGCTAAACTTAAAGCCAATTCATTTATTACTTTTTACATGAATGAGCAACGAACATACTTGCATATAAAGTGTATTTGTATATTGTATATTTTTGGCTCAGTTTTTTGTGCGTATAAACTTAACGATAAAACGATAAACTTTAATTATTATATTAAAATATTTGAGTAATCATGAAAACTATAAACTAAATGAATCAATATTAACGGAAAGTCATACAAAGTAACTCGTAATATCAACAAGAACGCAGTTAACTTCCAATCAAGGTATAATGGTTATTATATTACTAAAAAACTATAATTTTCACTTAATCCGTGTAAGAATGCGCGCGCGGGTTCTTCAACATTTTATAGGAGAAATTTTAAACAAAATAATATGTAAATTATATCGGACTGTCGTCCACTGGTATAGGCTTTAACTATTATATCTATTAGTCGCAGCGTGATGTTATGTAGCCTAAAGCCTTCCTAGATAAATGATCTTTTCAATAAAAAAAGAAATTTTCAATTCGAACCAGTAGTTCCTGAGATTAGCGCGTTCAAACAAACTCTTCAGCTTTATATACTAGTTTAGATAAAGGCGTAAGTTTGTGAGTGTGTATTGCTTGTTCTTTACGTCTAAATGGCTGGAACGATTTTATTAAATTTTGGCAAGGAGTTTGGTGATATCTTTTATATACTTACATATAGGCTACGTTTCCCTGCGAGAAAATATACAATTTATTTTCCCTTAGAAAGCGCGGGTAACACCACGAGGCATAGCTAGTAAAATAGAAAATAATTTAAAAGAATATGATTCAATATTAAGATAATACATAAAACTTCAACCTCCTTTTTTTGAAGTCGGTTAAAAATTGATTACCATTGGAAGCGGGTATTTAAATAGAAATTGTCATAAAATGCAGATTTAAAACCAATAAATAATATATTAATAATTCCGTTGTATCAATATGAAATTCGATATTGATTTATTGTTCGCCTAAAACTTTTGCTTACGGTGTTGCCTACTAAAAAAAATATTGTTGACTATTTTTGTTTTTTTTTTCATATCATCCAATTGCAAATAATTTATATAAACATAATCTTATTATGGTCACTGTTTTTATTAACAAGTTTTTCTCTTATATAAAATCTTCTTGTATATTTAATTTAATTTAATTCTGGCAATAGATTAGTAAAAGTTACTTAGTACTTGTAGTAGCTTAGTAGTACTAGCTGACCCAGCACGCTTTGTACTGCTTTAAAAAACGTTTTAAATGGGAAATAGAAAATTTTCCAACCTTTTCAACCTTTCCGTAGACCTCCACGAATACGAACAAGATAAGATACCTAAATCCGTTCAGTCGTTCTCGAGTTTTAGCGAGACTAACGAACAGCAATTCATTTTAATATATACCTACATACTATATATTTAGACTTATTAATACTATGTATCGCTTTACTTATTACTCACGTAAATTTTCAATCTAGTTTGTAGTATTACTATGGAAAATGTATGTTTGTTATTCTTTCACGCATAAACGGCTGGACCGATTTTGTTGAAATTTGATTTGTAGATAGGCTGACTAACTTACCATAAAGAATACTTTATATCCCGGTATTGCCCCGGAAACGGGAACTACGCGTGTTAAACACACAGCTAGTTTAAGAATATTTTCAAAATCGGTTCAGTCAAAGTTAAAATTTTCAATAGATTTGTTGTTTTCTTGATACACTTACATAGAACAAATTGTAACTAACATTGGCTTTCAAAAGTGAAATTACAACTAAAGCATCTATTAGCAATCGGATCGGATAACATCTATCGGAATATCGGACGAGGTGTTGACGCCGTGGGAGAGACCGCAGCCTACATACGACCGGGCAATTACTCTAATACAGACAGAATTACATAGCCCCAGCCTTTAACATAGATTAATAACACTTAGAATCACCACCTGACCACGCAAAGTGAAGTCAATTCAATGTAGACAATTTTGTCTACTTACATAGATCAAAATGCGAACGTTTTTGGTAGGTTACAATTGTTTCGCATTTATAGGGTAATTTTTTATAGCAGCAACATTAATGGTGGGCTTGTGTGCGTGTCATCGAGTGTAAGAGCGTGCTTTTTACACTTATGGCCAAATACTCATACGCAAATTAAATTTAAGCACGCGTTAAGACTCGTATGGCGAACTGTCAAATCGGACCGGTTTAAGTTGTACTTAAATTTAAGTTGCGTTTCCGTATTCCAGCATTAGATATATACAGTTTTGGCTTCACTTACGATCAGTATTTGCGTTATACGTCTATATCTCTATGTTTTAAGACGTTAAAAATTCAAAGAAGATTGCTTTTTTTAACAAGTATACAGTTTTGGCTTCAATTTCCGCGGACTGATTATTAAGGGACTATCAGTCTATGCGTTATAAGTCTATGGTCTTTAATTGAATTGTTGATGTAACGCTTCGTGAGCGGATGGTTTAGCTGTGCGTTATGATTTCGCGTTCTTTGTCGGCGTGGGAAAGTGACGTAAATATTTGCGTGGAAGATTCAGACGTTTGATGCTGTTTGTTCCAGTAACACACTTTTATTTGTACCTCAGAAGGTACCTAATATTATAAGAGGTAGAGTTAGTATGTCTGATAGTTCAAGATGTTGTAGTGTGGATATGTGCATTCACTTAACTGATTTTGGTAAAACATAATAATATGGTTATTTTTAGAAATACAAAGTTGCTTTTACTGTTAGCAAAAAACGGTAAAAAAGTTTAAAATACCTAGATAAAACCGCTATTGATTTAATATCTTATAGTACTTATTCGCTATATCAAAAAAATAGGACACAATAATATAATGTAACCCAAATATAGGTAACAGCAGAATAATTAGATACCAAACAAAACAATAAAACCTCTTTGACAGCCCATTCCGTAAGCTACGTCCGAACGCTGTAAAAAAAAAAGAATTTAAAAAAAAGAACAGCGCGTGCGCGCGCATTCGCGCCAGCTGAGCGTTCCCGCTCGAAACGTGCGCGCGCCGCATACCTGACGCACTTGACATTTCAACGCGATATTTTTTAAAGCATTTTATACGTTCGGAAATAGTCAATCAAGCAGCGGTTAGCGGTTACCACGACGAATCGTTTCGGATACAACACGTTTTGAAATCACGACGCACTTTTTGCTAACCTCACTTTTGGTTTGATGATAGCATTTTAATAATAAATAAATAAAAAATAATTTATTGCCCAAATTAATTAACACGTTCACGACCAAGAAAATTATACAGTATACACCTTTTTAGAGAAACCAATAAAAATTACTGGGCCATAGGAGACTTCTACATTCCGGGCTTGCACTGGCTTTCAGTAGTCGCCTATACTGACATTTATTATTTGCCGAAGCAATGCGTTTATGCGTTATTATTGCGTAATATGTTTAATTTAGCTCTATTATTTTAATACGAATAGTTCGTCATGCTAAATAGCAATTACATATAAAAATAGTTTCCCTTACCTTCTAAAGACACAAACTCTTCTGGTTTTATTTCAGTATAGATATTAAAAATTCTTATTCTAATAAATCTCCATAATATGTTCTCTAGCCACACACACAAACCGTTACATAGATTATAAAGATAACCACTGTCGTTAAAAATATCATCGCGATGATTTAGACTTTATCGAAAATCTATTTGATTGTTTTACAATTTATTCCGTATTCAGTTTCTGTAACATAATACTTATTTTGTAACAAATAAACTATACTTTTAGCTGTTGATTTAAAAGTGTAATCGGTTATTGACACTACGCTATTATTTAATTGATGTCTTTCATATTATTTTAAATTTTTTCATAATAATAATATTTCAAATTTTTAATAAACGTAAGGAAACTCTGTCTATCTGTCTAATACAACTGAACTACTGAATCTACTAAATAAAGATTTTAAGCTGACAAAGTTACTGTAAGAGGATAGTAGTAAATAAATCCATATCAAATAAGGAACTTACTTTAAGAACATGAAGTTAGTAATGATATTTTTCCTACTAATTTGACAAATATTTTGCAAGTATTTTAAATCTAAGAAAATCATACCAAACTCAAAATCTCATAGAATTAAAATCGTTTAGCAACGATTATGATCTGTAACCGTTATTATTAAGGCCTACAAAATCGCTTTTAACTGAGAGTACAGAACACCGATCCAACCTGTTACGAGGCCATAAGGTCAAATATTGCTTCACGACAATTTAAAATGCATTATAGTCGCTCTTAAATCACCGTAGCACTACTCATCACGACATTTTGACGCAAGCTCTCGTTTTTTGTTACCAAATCTGGATTATTTGCTTTTTTTTTAACGATTGTGAAAAAAATATTATGATCCCATACTAAAGAATAAATAATCGATGATTAGAGTGATTGATATGAAGTTCCAATACCAACTTTGTAGTAACAAAATAACAGGCACGTGCTACACGCGTTTTGTAGGAAAAAAATGTATTTTCTAACTTCATACCAAATTTTAATAAAATTACTTCAACCTTTTATAAGTGAACAAGCAACAAACAAGTACACAAGCTTTTGCCTTTATAATATAAGTGTCAATAGTACTTTCATATATAAAACGGCTTCTTTACAAATAACTAGTATGAAAAACACGTCTTGCACATGCGTCATTGTTCTTAATTTCTTTATTGCGCTGTTATGGCACAACAAACTACCAAATATGAAGCAATATCAATTCTCGCGACGAACTCCTTCGACAGTTGTTAGTGAAGTCATAAACTGAGCTATTACGACCATAATATAATATCTTGTGCTTACATGCTAATTGCAATCTACTGAATAGCTGCGTATAGCGTCTATTTAATACCATTGCTTTTCCTAATGTTTAAAGTCTAGTTGCGTCACAATTTTGGTAACGTTTGGTTACATAATGTAATTGTTTGTTGTCGTATTTTATTTCCTAATGCCGAAAAGTTTCCATAACGGCTTATGTTAATATTTCTTTTCTTTTGTTTCAGCTGTGCAAAGAGGCAGAGTTCCTCCAACGCAACCCAGTGGCTTGGCTTTACCAGGCCAATTCGCCTTAACGAATGGCGACCCTGCAGCTGGCCTTAACAGCCATCCCTACCTCTCCTCCTACATATCTTTGCTCCTCAGAGCAGAACCCTACCCAACCTCCCGATACGGACAATGCGTCCAACCTACCAATGTTATGGGAATAGACAATATATGCGAATTAGCTGCTAGATTACTCTTCTCCGCCGTCGAATGGGCGAGAAACATCCCCTTCTTCCCTGAACTACAAGTGACGGACCAAGTGGCTTTATTAAGGCTCGTTTGGTCTGAGCTCTTCGTCCTTAATGCATCCCAGTGTTCAATGCCCCTCCACGTGGCTCCCCTACTTGCAGCCGCCGGTCTCCACGCGTCACCGATGGCGGCAGACCGAGTGGTCGCATTCATGGACCACATACGAATCTTCCAAGAGCAAGTGGAGAAGCTAAAAGCGCTCCACGTCGACTCAGCGGAGTACTCCTGTCTGAAGGCGATCGTCCTCTTCACGACAGGTAAAATTTTAGACAGTTTATTTGGGGAAGCGAGGTTGCTGCTGTATAGAGTGGCTGGAGCCGGTGCGACGGTCACGAATTATGGAGAGCTTGTATCTTTGGTGAGAACTCATTTAGATGCGTATGCTGAAGCTAGTCGAGTACCCCAACCGCCGGCTCCTCCGCCACCGTCGGCAGCTTCCTCTGGGTATTACTCAACATTAGATACCTCACTTGGCGTCAACTCCTCTCTATCGTATGGCAGTTTCCTTTCACCGTCAAGATTACAGCCGAATTATACGAGCAGTCCTCGCGCCCCTGAATCTAGCTCATTCAAAGTCTGGGAAAGTGGGAAGGGGTATAAAAGTGAGCAGGGAGGTTGACGTCAAGTGAAGTGTCATGTATTGGGATGGATGCATTTAAGGTGTCGGGTGATGAATGCTTGTCACTTGGCATTGGGACGGTTTATCGCGTTATAAGTTTTGCGGCGCGTTGCGTACATGACGTAGGACGATAATTGTATTGGGATAATAACTCACGCTCCTCGGCGGGCCGCATGGGGAGACGGCGACTTATTGTTCTCGAATATTCGATTTGTGATTTGTAAAGTACCAAATTATTGCGATACTAAGTTTATTGTTAGACGATCGTCAGACTATCGTTTTAGTTAAGTTATTTATTGCCATTGTAAATAGTTTAATTTATTATTTATTTGAATACACGTGCGACGTTTTTAATCGACTTTCCTTGTTTCATTTGAGTTTTTGATTACCCTTTTTTATTATTTTATAGGTAAATTGTATTAGTTTTAGTAAGATTTATAGTAATACGATAGAGATAGCGAGGCGTGCCTTGCAGTATTAGCAGTAGGCATTTTATCTTACCTTCACTTGAATACACAATTAGGTACTAGGTTTCGGTCTCACGGTGAATGTATGCTCTGGTCTTAGATATTAATTTCTTATATCGCAGGCATATATTTACGTTACGAAACTTATTTTAGAATCTATAGCTTCATCGAGTTGATTTATGATACATTTATTTATAGATATGACATACATTTATAAAGACGAAATTATGTTTTTAAAATTCAATCATTGTTCATGATTTTTGTTGAGATAAGTTATTAATAAAATTAACTAAATTTAGGCTAATAAATTATGAAAAATATTACAAAGCTACAACTTGGAAGACCTCAATCCTTAAACTATTAAAAACTAATAATAAAGCTTTTTAACTTACCATGGGACAATCGCAAAAGGAGTTGGACACCATCCACTATATAATGGTCTTTCACGCTTCCATTTCCATTGGAAAGATAAATCTGGTGCATGTTATGTGGGGTCCAAGTAATACTGGTCGTGGCGAGCCTTAGGGTACTATGAATATGCAATAGTAATAAATGTAGTTTTATCCGCCTGGTAACTTTCTCCTCGGCTGGCGTACATGGATCGATTACTGTGTGTTAGGCATTTAACGGGATTTGTGTTTGTATACCTCCTCGCTATTTATGATAGCCTGGTACTTGGTAGCTTCTTTTGCTTATAAATCCTTATTGAGATGTATGTTTATTTGCGTTTAGTTACGTAATTTATTTTTTTAAGTCGTTTTATTTTTTAATATGAATTTTTTTGAGAGTTCAATTTTAAATAAAAGTTAAGAAAAATTATACAATTAACGTTCTTAGGAGGACATTTCTAACATGGTAGTTCGAATTTTTAAACAATGTTGC
This sequence comes from Eurema hecabe, assembly GCA_026213755.1. Taxonomy (NCBI): domain Eukaryota; kingdom Metazoa; phylum Arthropoda; class Insecta; order Lepidoptera; family Pieridae; genus Terias; species Terias hecabe. Next base: position 8,207,421 of record JADANM010007051.1, on the reverse strand, counting down.
TATAACAAAAAAAACTATCTTAATCTACGTTCTTATTTATTTTAATTAGGTATTAAAGCTAAAGACAATTTTAACAAACAGCTCAACAAAGCTAACATTTTAATCCATTATGCTATCTACATCAATATCAATCATTAAAACAAAAAAGATTTTACGTGTCAAACAGTTTTCTAGTCGAGGCACAAAAGTTCTCAACACATTGCGTCAGGGCTTTCAATGGTAAATTACGCTGAGTCACGATCTCTTGATTGGAGGTACTGTATCGTTTTACAATTATAAGGCATTTCGGTTACATTATATTCGATTGTAGGCGTGTTTTTATATTTAGGGACACACATTGTATAGTACGCGTCACGAATCTTTAGCGCTGTACGAAATCTGCGCAGAAGTCAAGAATAAGGTATCGAGGGAACTGCGCGGCGCGCGGGGCGCGTGATCGTCGGGTGCGCGAGCGTTGATTGGTTGTCCCAGTCGTGTTGTCTTTCTCGCACCAATACGTCAATTACGAGCGCAATTCTACCGATGCGCAGCTATTCTCGTCCAGCGCTAAACATAAATGACGCGTACTATATGTTATGACAAATTTGCGATCGGCTCAACAGTCGTCCCTCTGTCACCGACGCGAACGCTAGGTTTCTTAGCTAGGTCTCTTCACTGTTAGGTTAATTAATTAGTATCAGAAATATAGTGTATCAAGTTTGTATTGACTTTTATTAGTAACCCGAACAAACACATATTCATACAAGACTAGTGACTCGCGACTTCGTCCCCGTCTATTTCTTTTTCTATTATTTCTTCGCTCCTATTAGTCCCAGCGTAATGTTATGTTGCCTAAAGCCTTCCTCGATAAATTGTCTATTCAATCAAAAAATAATTCTTCAATTCGAACCAGTAGTTCCTGAGATTAGCGCGTTCAAATAAACTCTTCAGCTTTATTATATTAGTATAGATTTGGTACTAGTATTCTGTAGAAACATACAAGATTATACCAAAAAAATTAAAATATGAACAGTTTTTAGATCGATTCGATATTAATTTTAATAGGAATTTACTTGGAAAAAAAATTAAGAATATAACTTCGTATTTACGTTAATTTTAAAGTTTTATAGGTAGGTAATAAGCATTGAAAATTTTCTCTTCTAAAATAAATGCTTAGCAAATTTTTGTGCAGCAACCTAAACCTTGTAAAAACGATATTAATTTTAAATCGAACGTTTGTCTATCCCTTTCCGTGGTTAGACATAAATAACTAGAGCGAGCAGGACACACATGTAACGGTACTGAATCGTGACCGTGCCCGCGGTCGCGGTCACGATTTTCAAAAAGTGTTGCCAGCCCCAGTACGTTACGTCCCTTGCATTATTCGCCGGCAACGATCCCGTGATCGAATTTACGATATTCCTATTTTAAATTTCCCGCGCTTTTGTGTTGACGTTTGGCGCCGTTTTTAGTAGTAAAAAACCAGCCAGTAATTTTGCGAAACAAAAAGAAAAATGTTTGAGTTTTTATATGAAATATATTATTAAATCCTTCACTAAAACATAGCAGTAGATACAATTATTCTAATTCACATTTATTTACACAACAGTTATTTTATAAGTTCATATTACTGTAACAAAATCGACTTTTGTATGTTATCGAAACCAAAAATGATTTTTTTTATGAATTGTTGTTTAGGTATTAAATAAAATATCCAGGCATTGTTAATATTACCTAAAACCACGCAATAGTAATAATATTATAATAATTTTGTATTTTATTGTTTAAATTAAAGCCATATGGATTTGCTTCCCGATCATCCACAATCATAGACTATTGTATGAACGTTACTTGCAAAATTTCAAACATTATTGAGAGATTTTCTCTTCGGGCTCGTGAAGTTTTGTCGTATACAATGGATTTCTTAATAGTTTACTAGACTTTGTTATGTAAGTAGAGACGGTAGAATTTGTTGTAAAGTTTTTGTTGTAGGTTTCTGGCCTTTCTTAAGCGGAGTATCTATTTATTTATTTATTTATTTTATATACACTGAGAGGCTTACACAATAGAAATATCTAGGTAAAATTACATAAAACTACTTATATTAACATGTGCTGCTCTTAATTGTATATACAACTTAGAGTTAGTTAGAGTATCAATCCTTACTTCAAAATATCAAATAAGCGTATTTTTCAGCCGAAATTTACTTGTAATACTAAAATGTCTATAGTATATTGTACACTACAGTCTTCTCAGTCTGGTCTACGGATAGTTTATTTATTTTATTTTTATGTATGCAGTTTGAAACCAGTCGATTAAGTACACAATTTTAAAGATATTTAAACTGATTTATTTATTTATTAATAATTTGTTAGATAAGAATACACTGTTAATTAGACAGTCTAATCTTATATATTATCTATTATATATAAGTAACTGGCGGCCTCATCACTAGTATGTGATTTCTTCCAGGAAACCATTGGAAATAAATGGAACGGTACAGATATAGAAGTAAAGCGGGTGGCGAAATGCAACTTATAATTTATAAACTTAATAAACACATACTAATAAAATATGATCTAGCTATGATAAAAAAGTCTGTAGTATGTCACTTTAAAAGGGGCACTTCAATACACAATGATTCAGCATTTTCTCCATTAGTATAATAACTATTAAAACCTCCTACAAATCTATTGTCAACCCTGCAACATCGCAAGGATCTTGTAATACGTTTCTATACCACAATGTCCAAAAGTGTACCGTGCAAAAAAAATTAAATATATGCATTTCACGGTCAAGATGCACGATGATGACTATGCTATTTTCTAATAGAAACGTCCGTTACATACAACTTGTATTAACAAATAGTATTTCGTTGAAAAATTGATATTCCACATTGCAGATTCGTTTATTCGCAATTTTATGGTTCCCGCTCAATTGTACAATGACTTTACAGTAAGATGATAAATTGACTTGACTTTTTATTTTAAAATTGATCGAAAGGTATACAAGCCTTATTTGATTATAAAAATACGTTTATTCAACGTAGATAATGTCAACAAGAAACATAATATGAGTAGTAATATATGACTTACTTGACTTAAGGTCCTATATCCCCTAGCTGGGGCAGAGGGCGTCCACAGTGCGTCGCCATCCCGGTCTGTCCTGGGCAGCTCGCTTCACCTCACTCCAGGTCTTGCCGATGCCTTTCGCTTCTTCGATGATAGTACTCCGCCAGGTCTGTTTTGGGCGGCCACGTCTGCGTCTCCCCAAGGAAAACGCAGACGCAGAAGTAATATATACTTACAAATAATTGACGTGTAATAGTGAATTTGTTTCATACTTAACTTACTAATAAATCCAACAGAAAGAATATGCCATCTAAAATTTTCAAACAGCAACCCAAAATACATAGTTGTAAAACATGGCAATATAAAACCGAAATAGTCAAACCAACCTGCAAGCAAATAAATATACGAAAACATTTTCGCAATAAACAACACAGATGCGTAACAAATCCCCTCTGAGGTCACACTGTGACGTAATATTAATAAAAAAACAAATGTGCCGAAAATTGAAACAAACCCTACAGCACGCGACAAACATTTTTCATACAAAAATAGTCCTTACTCCTTCAATTTTAAGCAGTTATTTGCATATACAAATTACTGAACAGTCAATTTGTTTTTTTCTAATTAGCACGCTATTATCGAACCTATTAGGTAGTAAATAAGGCTTAGAATAGTGTGCACATGTGACCCTAAATGATGGCATTAATCAGGACATCAATAGGGTTAGTTTGTGTGTAGCCGCGTTCATCCGTTCTTATCAGATAACATCAGTGAAGGGTTAAGGAATTGTTTTATTTGTGGGGATCATGAAGCCACACTCTTAATACTAAGTCAATATAATCATTTGGATCAATATGAAGATACTGGTTAGTAGCTCTTGGATTAAATAAAAACCGGCCAAGTGCGAGTCGGGCTCGCGCACAAAGGGTTCCGTAGCAGCAAATATAATAAACTTATTATGTCAATATGCACAATGTATTTAAGGTACATTACTGGATAAGGATTAATGGCGT
>JADANM010007051.1:8138777-8181115 GCA_026213755.1 Eurema hecabe | reverse complement strand
TCATTAAATTTTTTATTTATTGTTTTATCATGAATGTTGCATGCGCATGTGTTTTTAATTTGTTATTTTACGATAATTTGCGTGTATGAAACCTATATCTTGTCCTATGCATTTTAAGACTTATCCAATCTTTTCTTCATTTTTTTCATTATAAATTTTGATACTTTTAAAAATTAATATATTCTTATTATATCTCTAGTCGTATTTTCATTTACCCTTAGAAAATCATTTGCAACTTTTGCATGAGTCATTTCGCATGATAGGTGGTGGTCAGACTGTACTTTCAATCTTCACGGGTCATCTTCGGTGATGGTAAAAACCTAACCAAATACTAACCACCATTTCCTAGCATTTTAGTAGGTCACTATTAACCAGTATCACGCAGCAGACTAACGAAGCTTCATCATTTATTATTAAGTAAGTATTGCACTTTTATTTCATTTCTTCAATGTAGTATGAATGTATAGATATTAGATATAGTGTTTAGTTAGATTAAATAATATAGAAAAATTTACAAACAAAACGACCAAAGCAAGTTTTGTTATAGATTGCTTATTGTCTTTGTAGTTCGAATTTTCATAGTTCTCCGCTTATTATAAACGAAAAAATCAATACTAGTTCATATCACTCACTAACCCTTAACAACTATTTAATTACTACACAATTTTAAAGCATCCATAGACCATCAAATTTTAACCCCGTATCGCCGCCGCGGGTCGCCCCGACCCCATCCGGCTAATAAGTGAAACATAGATTTATGAGTGCACAGATATGCAAATAGAAATTTGCGGTCCCCAGCCGATAAAAAGACGTCGGTCCCCGCGGGCCTCTGTTTGTCCAACTGTCAAGGGATCTCGACCCATAATTATATCGTATATAAGATATGTTTATATATGTATGATTTTAGGTATTTAAAGGCGTAGAACTGTTTCATTTCTCTTGGAAATATCTATTTAAATTGGTATAATATTAGCTCAAAGTGTGACAAATTACTACTATATTATATACTAGCGATCCGCCCCGGCTTCGCTCGGATATTTAATTATGCATGTAATAAGTTAAGGTGTAAGCTATCCTATCTTTTAAGTTGGATCAGACTGCACACGGTGTGCAAATTTAATTTAAGATCGGTTCAGTAGTTTAAGAGTCAATCGCGAACAAACAACGGGACATGTAATTTATAGATAATATATTAAGATTATATAATATAGTATAATAGGAAACAAAACGAATCAGTGGTTAATATATTGAAATGCAATGCATAGAACAGTTTATCTAGAGCGCTGTTATCGCGAGGGTTTTGTTGTAATTCGTAAAACTTGTTAAACAGATTAAGCTATCTCGTTTTACGCTTTCGTCGGATTTATGAGGGAATTGCTAATTAATCGCACCGGTCGCGACGGGGTGGCAGTATGTTCTGAAGATTGTTAGTATCTGCCTTAATTTGATTTCCTTTTGAGATTGCCGTAATTGCCAAGGTGGGACAAACAATACTGCTGATATAGATTTTAATAATTCATATGTATTATACAAATAAGTTAAAAAATTTGTATTTACCATCTGCGTGGTAACCGTTCCAAAGGAACAAAAATACAATTTCTATTTATTTAATTCATATGCAAACTCAGCAAAAAGTAACAATAATGTTATGACATAAGTACCTACATCCTCACCAACTTTAATAGTTTTAATAATCATAAAGAGTTAACATAGGGCTGAGTTTTACATCTCAAAACTAAGCCATGTATTTATCATTCATACAAGAAATCCATCCTTACCATAAGCTTCTTCATAAAATCAGCTCTTACTACTTAATTATCGTCTATCGAATCAAATTCGCGTGGCAACGTAAAATGACAATCCAGCAGACCGTGAATATGTCCTGTTTGAATTACGTGTTTGCTCGTTATGAAGGGATCTTTGATGTATTTAACTATTTACTTCTTGTTACACTAATTTGTGACATATTCCGGCTATTAATTTATTGCGTAGATATCATCAAATGTTGACGCGTAAATAGTTAGCTAATGAATTACTTTTTTATAGAATTCGTTAGATCGAGCTAGATGTCGCTTCGAAATTTAATAAGTCGATAGAAAATTTAAACTTATGTGTAGTTTCTTATCGGCCTTTAGGTCATCTATATTTTTAAAATTTTGTATTATCTTCTTTAATAGCAGGAATACGTGATGATTATTTTAATAAATATAAGTATTAAATACATTGAAAATTAAAACTCAAGTCAAATTATAGCCACGGATATAAACGTTGTAAAAACGCGAACGTATTTCCCGTAACGTGGCATCGTGGCATCGTGCACTGATGAACAGCGCTCTCTGATTTCAACCCCTCACCGACAGATTGTTAATACTGACCGCCGACGACCTAACGAGCTGTGACAACATGAATATTCACATATCTCGTGTACTGTGATACAAGGAATTAATTAATTTGAGCGCCAAACTGCGTCCGGTGGCTGGACGGAAGGAAGATTTTTTTCTATTTTAAAATGATGTAGATACTTTTTAGAAATGTTATAACATGCCAGTCTATGTCAATAATTAAGGATTTATTAAGTACAATACATGTAAAAAATGACTTAATGTTATATTCTTTATTTTATGTTTTTCTGCACTACACATGTGTGTAGTGCATATAATATGCAGTCTGTGGATAACAATTCATGGCAAAAATAATTTAATAAATTCCACACCCTCGTAGTCAGGAGACCACATGACTTTTAGTACAATGACATATTATTTGATTATTATTACACCATTTCAATCAATTACAAACGCGTGTGTAATAATACAACTCTTTGCCATAATAAGTACCTGCACAGTCCTATACAATAAATAATCGATACTTTTTATACCATACGTAATATAATTATGGACTTGATTCGCTTCCGCAGTGTAGGGTTACAATGACTAGTTGTTAGTTTTTGTTGTGGCTATATGTTACAGTGTTGGTTGTATGAGTTTAAAGAGATTTTTGGCAAGGTGTAATTATATTGATTAGTGGTCGGATGCAGGGGCGTCGTGTTCGCATTGAAGTGACTGTGACGCGTGCTGACGTGATTATCGGCACCCTCGGGATAAAAAGTACACTAGAAATATAATAGTATGAAAATCTGTCACTTCAACTTTTAAATGTAGTCAAGTGACGATGGGTTTCTAACCTCGAAACCAAAACAGAACTATGTACTATATGTACTATACTAACATGAAAATCACGTAAAAAATTGTACACGTTTCGTCATGCCTTTTAAATTACAGAATCTTTTTATCCCGCTAATTTATAAAGAAAATAAAAGATGACGGTCGAGTGATATTAAAGACTACATTACTTAATAAACCCATCGTTCTCGGGTAATAAATTTTGATCATTTCTGACGTATCTTTGAGTGAACAATCAATTAATAAAAAGCGTTCTGGAGGGTTTTATAGAGGTTGATGCCAAGAGATTGCGGTCTAAGGGACCGTGCAGGGATCAGGGGGACCCACGATCGAGGGTTAACAAACCACCGTTTTTATGGAATTGTTGGGGTAATTTTTTAAATTGGGATTCACTTTAGTAAGTAGTCGTTTGCTGTTGAATAAATCGCTCGTGTTTATTGTGGGACAAAGGACACGTGTTTAAAGAACAGAAGTCAATATTTTTTACAAGTTTGAACTTTATAGGAAGGAATTTTTCTTTAAAAATATGAAGATAATAAGAGAATCATAACAAATGACAGAATTAAGCAACTCGCTAACAGTAAGATAGACAAAATAGCGTATAAAAGGACAGTTCGGTTTAAAAGCTCATTAAAAAGTTGTTGGGATCGTTAATCCAGAGTCGTGATTTCCCGTTGCCGGAGTTTTTCTTTTGTGTTTTAATTGAGGATTTCTACAGGCAGAATTAACCAAATGAGGGCGACACAGCGCCTCTGCTTGCCTGGTACATTCGTGTGCTAAACTTATAATTAGATCATGCTGACAATTCAAGCTATTTTTTGAGCCTATATTTTCTTCATATGACTTTTATGTAGGTATTAATCTCAAATGGTATAAAAAATTTAATTATTGCATTTGTATAAATTATAATATTACTTATTTCCTGTATGTAATATATTTGTTTAATGCGAAACATACAATACAGTTAATTAACGGCATCATATTCGTTTTGTACTGTATATAACATAATATAAACTAAACACTCACAAATAGCAGCTATATAAATACCAATTAAAAAAGTAAAGAACATCCCAAGTTACTTCAACGAATACGAACACACGCAATATGTCTTCGCGTTTCCCATAAAACGGCAAGCACATTACCAAATAAGTGTACAGGCGATCCGCACGGCGCCATTAGCTGCGTCGTGGGCGTAATTAAAGAGCTGTACGGTGCTGAATTAAAAACAATTAACGGCCGAATTGAGCACAATGGACTCTTGCGCACGACTTGATGTTGTCGACTTGCGCGCCCGACTGTACGACTTATGACTATGCTGGATGTTTAACTTAGTACAAGGAAGGAAATTATTCTTGAGCGTGGTGATTTTTCAATTTGTCAATTGTTATAGTAAAAAAATGTTCAGTAAATTAAGGTTAGACTCATTCGAATTATTAAAAAAAATTCAGATGTAATTTTTTGTAAGTTTTATCATATTACTAGCGCCCAGCCGCGGCTTCGCACGCATATATATGTATTTTTTATACACATAAACCTCTTAAGTCAAAAAATCGGTCGTTTAGTTTTAGAGATTTGACCCATAAGTGTAGACATATCTATGCAATGACGTACCCGAAAACTGAAGACGACACGTTTTGTGCCGTATGTGTTTAGTACAGCGTAATCAGTGTCGTGTTAATCGGCGCGTCAAATGAGATTCCCAAAGCGCTGACGTTCACGCCGAGGGTGCTCGCAATTTCCTTTTTACATTTTTCACGGTCCCCGAGTCCTCCCGATTTATAGATATGCCATTCTATTAGCTATTTCTCGCTTTGTCGATGACTGATCGAGGAGCATTCAATTAATTTTCGTTACACTTTTGTTTTTATTTATTTCGTACTGATTACAAAGTACATATATCTATACTAATATATAAAGCTGAAGAGTTTGTTTGTTTGTTTGAACGCGCTAATCTCAGGATCTACTGGTTCGAATTTATCGAGGAAGGCTTTAGGCTATATAACATAACGCTGCGACTAATAGGAGCGAAGATATAATGGAAAATATGGAAAAAACGGGGAAAATTATTCATCTTTGAGGGCTTCCTTTGCGTGCGCTGCGAAAACGGTTCAAGATACAAAATAATATGTATGAAAGAATTATTCCTCTTTAAATGATCTAAAAAAAAGTCCGCGACAGTATATGTCTATCTTCTAAGATTGACTCACTATACCATAATAATAGAAATAGATCCGACGGGGACGAAGTTAGTCGTATATATAATAGTTATTAATGTTTACCAAGCACGCTATATATGAATATAGATATAGTAATACTATCTTGGTTACGAGTATAATGGATTTAGAACTTACTATCTAACATATAAAATGATCTACGCCTGGTAGTATATTTTTGCTTATTTAGATAGGTTTTCAAGTAAGTAGGTACCAGCATCCAGTAAAAAAAAATATTGTACGCTGTATGTACGTATACATTAAACCTTTGTACTTAATAAATGTACATAATATATGTTTTGAATATCTAACATTATTATGAATTATTTGCCTTTCACTTTTGGCTACAACAATACCTGACAGACTGATTATATTAACATATAACTACATACATTGAAGTTCTCCTTAACTTAGGAAACTTTACTTAAAGTTCTACAACGAGTTCTTATTTTCTAAATCATATAAGTTTGTCAGAGATTATTTCATAATTAATTCAGTCAAATTTTTATCAAGTATAGGGTGAATCAGTGTCATGTTACAGCACGCGTCACAATGGTCTCAAAGGCCCCCGCAGTTGCGGCTACCCTCATATTACAATTATTGATCATTATCGATTTACACCGGATCAACGGATTACAGTTATTAACAAAATACTAAAGCGATTAATTTACGATCTATCGGGATTTAAAAAAAAACTTAGTTCATATTTAAAATATATTTTTTTATTAATTTAATATAAATTTGTAGCTAATAACTAAGTATAAATCATAGCTTATACTGAAAATGATTATATCAGTTCGTAAATAATGCTCTTTGTATAGTAAAATCGAAAAAACAGCTAAAAACTATGTCTATCCCTTTCTCTCACTCGAAAGTCACTGTCAGTCTCTCTTACTCTCAAAAGTAATGTTTTACGCAGAACTCTTTCACATACACGACAGACGGAACAAAGAGGTAGGTATCTAATCCGTGCATACATCAATGTCCACAATGGCTGCGATCCTGTGGCTTTTGATCTACATTTTTTCACCCGTTCGGTCCGATATGCCCATTATTTTGCCCCAGCATTTTAGGGTTGATGGACGTTGCTCTCTGAAATGTTAGGTTTTGCAAAAAGGCTATGACTTCCAGTACACGTAATACATAATATGTACTATGTATTTACATGTTAATAGATATTACTTTTTCATATTATATGCATGTAGCATATTCAAAGTCAAAGTGAAACATATTTTAATTCAATTGTAATTTATCATTATACTAGCCGCGCCTTGTGGTTTCACCCGCATTAATGCAATTATTATGCACATTAAAAATAATGTACCACCGACTCGAAAAGCTGTTCCTACTGAGAAGAAACACTAAGAACCTCTGATCGTTTCTCTTTCAAAATAAAGGTACAAATCTCATAAACCGGCCATAAAACAAGGCATGTATAGCTTCGTTTTAAACGTTTAAAGCGAGCCGTTAATCGGTTACATTTAACCTCCTATCAAACCCCTCTGCAAACATACTTGACCGTGTCTAAATCGGTTCATCAGCAGATCTGACAATGCCGAGTGGGTGTCAAGCCTAGCCGCTACTAAGCTCTCGTAATGGGAGCGAAGTGCCTGCCCTTTGTATGCCGATGTATTGTGTCGGGAATTCGATTTTTCGTTAGCTTGCACCTATATGTATGATGTCGGGAGTCGAGATGAGGTTTATGTGGTATAACATCGATTTTTTACTTGACCACGTAAGCTAGAAAACTTTAGGACGACGTTATTACTTAAGTAACAAAATTAGGAACACTTACACACAATACATCAAGTACACTTTTTAAGAAGCTATTTTTCCCAAGCAAGTAAAGCTTATTAAGAATTAGGTAACTGAATTAATATTAGCTCTAGTACACATATTATCTTTGTCGATTATCATATTGTTATCCATGGATAACTTAACTTACTTAAAGACTGTACTTTTGTGTATATGTTTATTTAATTCTCAAAAAAAGATCGCCAAAAAAGACCTAGTCTGACGCGGATAATATTACGGATCATAGGTATAAAAAAGTCGAATTTGAAAGCATTTTTTAACTATTAAATACGATATTAAACTACCCAAAACTTGATCAAAATGATCGCTCAACGCCCTAACTGGGAGTTCTCTCATTCATCACGGCATAGCTGGAGGCGCACGCGAAATTAAAACTAAGATGTCTTATTGTTTTAATGTTCGCATGTGTTTTGATAAATTAAAAATGGGTCTTATGTGATCTCCTATAAAAAATTGTTCCAGTTACGACTACTCCTTGGCGTAATGGTAGCAAAACTGCCTTCTGCGCGAAGGGTCGTAAGTTTGATCCCCACAACGGTAAATGATCTATGTAATTTACATTTGTATTTTTTTTGCAAAGAAAAGTATCTATGAGTAATTTATCCGTTATCTAGTTGGCATAACACAAGCTTTGCTAAGCGTGGATATAGATAGCGGTCAGTTAAAATAAGCGTCGTGAAGTATTTAAAATAGAAAAGAACCTTAGAAGTATTACATACTACATACACTCTTTTCCGATAATATGTTCTACTAACTTATGAATCATATATCTTTAGTATTAATATCGATTCTAGTAAATTTCCTTGAAATATTTGAGCCCTATCTTATAATAAACATCGTACAAAATCCTATACATTAGCTGTGCGAATCTTAACACGTTTGAGAAAGGTAAATAAAATATCTTACTAAAGTTATTAGTACTTAGATTCATGTTAAAATAGTTTAACCGATCTTGAACTGTAAGTCTATTGAAATACAGTTTATATTTGTATAAAGATGTTGTTGTTAGTTGAATTTAAAGCTGTGATATTAATGATATCAGGTACGTTCGTTAAAACGCGTGAAGTTTATGAGATTTCGATAGTTTGACTTTAGGCCTGGTACAATAAGACGGTTAATACTTAAAAACGTTAAACAAACTTGCTTATATTAAAATAATAATGTATATTGCCCTGTCTCACTCGAAAATTCTTTCCTTTTTGTTTGAGATCGGCAATGCAGTCGTAATTTTCGTAAAGTATTTTCGTTTGCGACTGTTTATGGGCATACAAATATGTATTACTAGCTGTTGCTCGCGACTTCGTCCCCGTCGGATCTATTTCTTTTATTATGTTATAGTGAATCAATCTTAGAAGATAGACATATACCGTCGCGGACTTTTTTTTAGATCATTTAAAGAGGAATAATTCTTTCATACATATTATTTTTGTTTCTTGAACCGTTTTAGTAGCGCACGCAAAGGGAGTTAAATCGGCTAGCATAATTCGTAATTTATTTAATTAATTAATTATTAAAAAATTTAATATGGATGTCTAATAATATTAACTACGTAACTTAAGTATATATAAAGCCTTAAATTCGTATGTGAGCTCAGATTTACTCCGTTCTGATAGAACGCGATTAGCCGCCATCTCTGGGCTAAAAGCTTGTTTATACGATAGATAATTTGCATCTTATTCGTTAATTATAGTCCAGATAGGATTCAGATCTATTTATTTATTGTTTTTTTTTATATTATTACAAAATACTAGCTGTTTTTCGTTAGCTTTACGATGAATTATGGACCCATTTTTTCGTTTCTTTGGAATATTATATATATACATATATTTGAAAAGGGTTTTTTTTTCATTGTTTTTAACCGACTCCAAAAAAATGAGGTTTCTCAAGTTAACGAGTTATGCTTATTTATACAATTATATTATGTTTTAATTAAATTAGAATTTGATTCCAAATAGTTTTAAAGATTTGTTAGTTTTTATTGTTATGTTATTATGTTGAATAAAGAATTTAATGGATTAATACCTACTATTTATCAAAATCTTAAAATAAAAAAGAGCATTACACCTAGACAAGATAACTTCAATACGACTGCCATCAACTTTATTCCTATAAACACATTCGTATCGACCTAGCGTGTCAGGAGTTTCAATCAGATACACAGAAGCACCTGAACTCTGGACTATCTGACACCGCTGACATTTCTGACACCAACTGACACCGGTCGACACTGTGACACTAGCCCACTTCTATAGATACCCTTTGTTCGGAATACAATTGTTCGAAGCTTTGTTTTTGGGAAGAACTACCATTAGTAATGAGTTTTATTATTTTTGTTTGATCTTTGAGGTTTTCAATTACTTATAATATGTATGGAAATAATATTTGTACCTATGCCATAGAAAATTTTCAACCATTCCAGGATAAAAAGTATCCTGTGATTATGTAGTATCTACCTAGATGCCAAATATTACCAAATTCCTTTCAAAAGAGTAACAAACATTTTTATCATCTTTTAAATTGTTAGTAATATATGTATATAATCGCGTTTACAAATTCACGTAACGATATTCGCGGTTCAAAATGATTACGATATTGAGACGTTAAGCCGGTAGCGAGCGGGCATTGTAACTCTTAGCGCGATATTCGCCTCCCGTCGCGTTGTTTATGTCGCGATCCGATCGTACGAAACGTATCGTGCTCGTGTGAACGTGGAGTTATGACCATTGATCCAAGTTAGCTGCCAAATACTCGAAATACTGAGTGAATTAATCCTTTTTAGTCTTAAAAAAGTTACCGGTTCTTTTCGGATATCGGAACCAATGTTGTATAATTACTCTGTCTATGACGGCTTAAAAGTGTTGCTATATGTGGCTTTGTTGAATAGATATATACTTGATACTGGCTTGACTTAAATTTAAAATATAGCGGTTTGGGAAGAATAAAAACGTAATTATATTTTTTAGTATAATACAATTTAATAAACACATGTAAAATGATTCGATACAGAGCAGTTTATATTTAAGTGAAAATTAATTAAAAGTAATTTTGAAAGTATTATATTTTTATTTGTTCGTGAAAAAATCGCAAAGGTACCAACAGTTCTTACGTTAAAATCAATAAGCTTCTGCTTCTAACAAATAAATCGATAACAAAATTCAGAGCAAAGTAACAAAAAATGGCGCGTGTCATCTTTGACGTTAACACCCGAGACCCGCGGTCAATCACAAAAACCCTTACAACAAAACCTATTTACAAATACTCGCCCGCCCGCCCACTCAAAAGGTGTTTATTTAAAAATTCTCCAACACAATACAGATGCCATCGCTTTTTTCCTTTCGCGCCATTTAATACTATTTGGAACCATTAAACGTTCGCAACTGTCAATGTCAATTGTCAAACAAAAGTAAATCCTCCGTCTATGGTCGTAATGCTATTTCCCTCAATTTCGACGTTTCGCGTCAATTTTTTTACGATTCGCTTCGCTCTTTCTAAACACGTGTTTATGGGCTGCAATTTGAGGCTATTCATTCTTTTTTTGAATGTTCAAATTTATTAGTTTTCAATGCTGTCACTGGCCATTTGTATCATTTATTTTTTGAAACGTTATTTGTAAATCGTAACGGGTAATATGCGTTAAATTCGGAACGTTATTATCTTTGCTGTTTAATCTGTTAATTAAGTGTTAACAAATATGTTGACAATAGACGTTATAACCAAATGTAAGTTTAGCTGAACAAGGAACAAGCAAACATCTTCCATCTCGATAGCGAAGGGTGTAGATTGAAATCTCGGTGACAAACACCGGGGACCATTGTGGCTGCTAAATTTGTTTCGCCATTTCCGATCTCCTTAAGAGATTATTTTACAGAAAAGGCGCCATTGTTGAAAATCGGGACGCGGTATATGGTGTTCTAAATTCAAATATTTGATATTTCACATATGCTTTACGTTATATGTATTTCAGATATATATTTAATCTATAATTTATTATCTAGCTTTAGCATTATACTTAATTATTTAATTTATTAACAAAGATTTTTCCTAAAAACTAAAAAGAACTTAATCGAAATAACCATTCATATTTTTTTTTATATTCAGAATACAAATTGAGCTCAATAACGTAACATTAATGCGGCCTGTATAAAATTCCATTTTTAAATCTCGCGTCAGTTATAATAAGATTCGGCCGAAAAAAGTTCCATTATGTCCACAGACATTGTTCGGTAATGCTCTATTCTCTATGATCCAAACGCAAACAGCTGCTTACGCCTACATTGTGGACCTTTATGGAGTCTTGTTTATGCTATATTTTGTTGTTATCTGTCCGTGATGAGATCAGTGATTTATTCGAAATTTAAAAGGCGGTGTTTTCTTAAACTTACCGGCCAGATTGTAGAAGATTTTAGATACGCCTAGTGTAATATAATACGATTATTACGCAGTAAGATTAAATGAAGTTGTGTGTTTCTATACTAATATTACAAAAACGTAATACATATACTATTATAATATCCCTACTAATATAGAATATAGAAAGATTAGAAAGTAATTCGGTCTGTCTGTCTGTCTGTTACGCTTTCACGCCAAAACTACAACCGATTGTAATGAAATTTGGTACATAGATGGTCTAAAGCCTGAGATAAAACATAAGCTACTTTTTAAATGAGAAAGAGTGAATATATTTTGTGGGAGAGGGGTGGTCAAAGTTTATATGAAGAGTGGCGAGAAACTACTAGTAGTTTATATTTATAATATTATATTGTAGAAAGAATTTAACAAATTATTCTACAAAATTATTCTAAATGTCTTCTATAAATGAAAAAGAGCGGCTAGTCTATAGGCTATAAATTAAAAAAACAATTCGCTTTTATACGAATTAGAACAAAGAATAAAGATAGATAGTGTAATTATTATTCCAAAGATTATTTATTAAATAATATAAAAATACTTCCAGCGTAACATAAGATACCTACTGGAATTTTTTATCTATCTTTTTAAATCTTACAAAGAAAGAAGTCAACACTAACCCGCATAGACCATTTAATAGGCTTCAATTATTTTATTTTTATTTATATTAAATGCATTCAATGGATCAACGAATGCGGGCAAGTTTCGATCATCACCCTTTCAAATTTAATGGTACCTAATGAGGTGCGTCACGCGTAATAAAATGAGAAAATCATTGTCGAAGATTGAAGATGTATCTGGATGTAAATAATCTATACTAATATTATAAAGAAGTAAAGTTTGTATGTTTGTTAAATTGTAAGGGGTAATCTCGGGATCTACTGAACCGATTTTAAAAATTCTTTCACCAATAGAAAGCCACATTATTGCTGAGTGTCATTGGCTATATAAAAAAAGGATTGTTAACATTATACCCAACGAAGGGCATGGGTCAGCTAGTCTAAAATATAAATTATAATAATTATCTATAGTAGCTAATCTGACTTTGACAATTTTCTCTTCTTATTACGTAACTAATATAATAACTAACTATAAGAAGAGAAAAAAGAATAAGGTCGCCAGCTAAGTCTTATCAATACTCTTATCTAGCTTTTACCCGCGGCTTCGCATGCATTTAATCAATTAAAAAAAATCGTAAATAAAAAGTAGCATATGTTCACTCTAATACCTCCAAGAATATGTGTACAAAATTTCATTATGATCGGTGTAGTAGTTTTTGTGTATAGGTGTTGAAAACATACACCTACATTTGTGTAGGGTATAAGGTTTTGGGTAGGAAAGCTAGTTCATAATAATAGTAAGGATAAGTATTAATTAAATGTTTTAAATAAATACAATATTTAAGTTATTTTATCTCTTTCTAATAGTTAGTACTTAGTAGACGTCTGACCGGCGCCATGCGCGCACGCACCACATGTTCATTACTGCAATGGAACATTGATTTAGCGGGTCAAATCTGTTGACACCAACATCAATACTATTTAAGTTACCCTTACCAACTGATTCATTGTATGACTATCTCATACTTGCTTCATATGGTACATACTTCATATACATTGACATCTACTTATATACGAGTTATATAAATCAGAGCAAATTAGAAGGAAATTATTTTAAGAGTCCTCTTCTTAGATGGGAGAAATCGTAAAGGTTCTCTTTCTCAAAGAAAAAAACTTTATTAGTATCAAGGTCAAACCTATATGGAAACTAAATGCCTGTAACTGGTTTACATACCAGTAGTTTTTTTTGTTGTTAATCTTCTAATGTTTTGTATGTATTGTTGTTCGTGAATAGAAATAAATTAAATTAAAATAAAAAATAAAAACGACTGAGAAGGAGTCGATACGTCCCTTGTATTGCAAAAAAAACTTGATAAAAAAGTATATTTAGTCCTCTGTATGTCTTATGCGAAGCATTTCGATACAATGAACACTTGAAAATTTTAATACAATACAATAAACGTTCAATAAAATTTTTTATCACTATGTATATACTAACAATATTGATAATAAACTCTTGCGCAACTCTCGTACAACAGAAAAAACGCAGTGAATGAAATTCATTCATTCAACCCGTTGCTTAACGCCGGGGTCATCGAGGCCCGTGTTTACCGAGCAACCGCCGGGTCGTATCAATTAAACTATATTACATTGTTACAATGACGAACGCTGGGTTAATTGCTATTGGGACGTCTCCTCGTGATCTCCGAGACCAAAGATCAGGATTATTTATCGTACACCTTTTCATTTCTTCCTTTGACGATAATTACAGACTTATATTCGTTAGTGATTTAATGGGTTGACATTGTCGTCTCGAGTTTTATCAAAATTACGTTTTAAAATTTATTTTTATATTTTTCATCGAAAATCGATGTTGAATTTATTTTAACAATATGGTGAGATACATGATCATCAATCAGCGTATCCTTAATATTATATACTATTTGCGTTCGCGTTTGAACTATATATTACAAAAGCTTCAAAACATAATTAAAGATTAACGTAAAAATAAGTAACACGACAAATTCTAATGTTTCATCTTTACTAATGAATGAATAATGAATATTATCCAAATTTTAGCCAATACAATCATCTCAAAGCTTCACCTATTATCTTTGAAAGCTTCATAGACGATTAGAATAACTTTCGTTATTTTTATATAACTACATGTATCGTTCCTTCTAACACGGAAAAAAACATAAAAACACTATCAGCTCAATCAACATAGCTATGTCCCGTTTCCTCGCGTGGTAATGTAAGTTCAACTGCGTAATACGCATCAATTATAACATTTTATCACAGACATCTGTCTCTGAGAACGAACAATTAATGGGAGTTAGTACAATTGGCCTTACGTCACCCACCAAGGAGGCGGGACAGGAATTAAAATTGATAGTGGTCATCTAGTTATAAAAATCTAGGACACCTTAATTGTGACGTGACTGTATTCATTATGAATGGAAATTAAAATTATTTAACTAGTAGTGATGAGCTAGGGTGATCGACCGTGTTTAGCGTTTTGTCTAACAATCTTTTTTTAATCTTTTTGTCTTATTATAAAAAGCAATATAATATTTACTTTACAAACGCCGGCCTAAAAAATACAGAACTTTTGAATAGCTGCACAAAATTGGATAATTGATTTTTATTGGTTGATTAAATAGAGAAAAAAAGTATTTTCGTTATTAGTAGCGTAAATCACGGTATGCGGCATGCTAATCTGAGATATCGTCGAAACCTTGAAATACCATTTCCATGCTATTCCAGAATATGACAGAAAAATATTTCAAAAGAAAAAATACTAAACATCTTAGATTATCAAAGTTATCGAAGACTATTATACATAAATATTTGTGTCACTACACAACACTAAATTGGTTTAATTATTTAATAACACCTAAGGCTGACGCTGTCAATTTCAATTTTTTTAATGTCCTCCTCAATAATTTTAATTTCGTCGAATTAAGCGCATGAATACCATAAATTTCAATATCGTAATAATCTTAATATTTCTTAACTATGAAAGCCTGATTACGTAGCGACTAATTACTGTTCTGAGATTATTATTTACATTTATATCCTTACAAATATTATTAATGTGAAATTATAGATGTTTTTTACGCTTTCACGCGAAAACTACTGGGCCGATAATAAAGAAATTTAATATGGGAAATATCATAATAGAAATATAAACAGTTTTCGATTTGAAAAGAAACGAATATTTTTTAATTCGCGCGAAGCCGCGGGTTTAAGCTATATAATTTCAGTTACATTCAATCGACGCAGTACTTCGACATCTGCTCAGTAATGACCCTTTTGTTTACCGCGTCATTTCTTGCTACTAACAATAAAGAATATTAATGTCTGTGGCCAAATGTACCGCGGGGGTCGTAATCGCATTAAGACGGCCTGCGACCGTTCACGGGTTATTATCTTTATACGTTTTTATTCCGGGGCTGAAACGGAAAGGATTAATGCGCAATCATATTTCTTAGACGTTTCTAAATAAATATAAAGGTTTGCAGTGAATATTAATATGGGAATTTATTGCAGCCTAACCGTTTTTAGGGACAGTATTTAGTGACGCAGCGGACGGTTATATAATAACACACAAAAATATTGATGATTAAAGAGAATTTTTACTTCATTAAAGTCATATGACTTACTGAATAAAAAGTACTGAGTACTTACTAAGTATTCTAAGTCATTTGGTAGAAAGTGTCACGAAATCAAATGCCAATTTGGAAAATATTGTTAAAGCCATAAAATTAAACTACAAAAAAATAATATTCAATATCTGGATAATCAGAAATAATAACGGACTACGTATAAACATAACTACAGATTTTCCATAAAAATATTTTGTATACAACTTGTATAGGGTTTATTTCTTTCATAACATACCATAAACTAATATAGTTTATGACTAAGGTGCTGCTACGGGTTCACACTTAGCCGTTACTCAGCCATTAGGTGGCTCTAACATTCCCTTATTTCTATATAATAACATCAAAGATAAATGTTTATAGCGACACTTATTTCGGCATCTGAACAATCGTATTTATAACCGTTATTTGAGTAAAACACGAAATAAACATGACTTAATGTAGTGAAAATTTTATGGTTTTTAAATGCTATACGTTTTGTTGTAATGGATCGTAATGGCCATTTAAAGTCTTCAAAACAAAATATAATGATATCAAAGAATTTGCGAATATGCCTAGTAATAGCCTCAAAGACCATTAAGTTTTCGCGATTTAGTTGTACTCATAACTGTCTTTTGATAATAGTAATAACGCAAATTTTCTTTAATTACAGATGCCTGTGGCTTGTCCGACGTCCCTCACATAGAAAGCCTTCAAGAGAAGTCGCAATGCGCCCTCGAAGAGTACTGCCGGAGTCAGTACCCCAACCAACCCACGCGCTTCGGAAAACTCCTTTTACGACTTCCTTCGCTTCGCACCGTGAGCTCTCAAGTCATAGAACAGCTGTTCTTCGTCAGACTCGTAGGAAAGACGCCCATAGAGACGTTGATACGAGATATGTTGCTCTCGGGGAGTTCGTTCTCGTGGCCGTACATGGCGACCATGTGACATACGATGTGGAGACAGCTCGCGGCGGCCACGCCTTACGGGCTCCCGTACTTACCGGGTCAGCGATTCGACTTACGGTACCGGGAAGCCCCCGAGGACGCTGTCACGTCTTCGTCCGAAGTCCAGGACTTCTTCAGAAGTGACGAGAGGTCGGAACACTTCGACCCGCTCTCACCCTTCTACGCGCCCAAGACGGATGACAATGAAAAAGCTCAAAGGACTCTCACGATCGACAATCTATTGAAGAACGACGCGTGTCCGAATATGAAGTAGGTTTCGGGGTTATTCGGGGTCAGTAGAGTTAGTTCAACTTTTGTTCCTCTGTAATATACTTAGGCTAGATATTTAATGTGTAAATAAAATTCTATTATTGTAAATTTATGTATATTTATAAATGTTAGGTAATAGAGGCGTTTTCTACGGTCTGAATGTGTATCTAGAGAGAAAGGGGTTTGTTTTGTTACTGTCGTAATTATTTTATATGAGAATTGAAGATGTATAAAGGCTATACATAATGTGCAATGTTAAAAATTATTTCTTTTAATTTCAATTACTTCGGTTTATATGAATCGTATGGAGTACGTTTCGTGAACAAATTTCCTTTCAAATTATTTAAATTGTAAGTAGTACATGGTGTTCTTAAATATTTCTTTTTCAATGGTGCTGTCTTATAAATGTACAAAAGTAATTCCGAATCGCATTTACCGTATTTTTCTCTACTTTTTAAGCGAACAGATTTTTTTCTATTTGTATTGTTTTATATTTTTGTACTTCATAAAATTATTTAATAGATATATTATTGTATGGATTATATTTGACTAGTTTGTTTCAATGCGTGTTTTTCGTACACTTAATATTTTATATATACTGGATACACACTGTTCACACAATGCTTTGCTGTAATTATTTGAAAATAAAACCATATTTTTTATGATTTCATTTGAACTATAACCGTCATAGTAGAAGCAATTTATTGTTCCGTATATAATGTTCTACCGTTAAAATAACGTTAAATTAAAACAATTTGTTCTTATAAACAATTTGAACAAACAACATTATTAATATATTAAGCAGAATTCACAACGAAGTGATTCATTACAAATATTTATATCATTTTTGTTTGTGTGTGTTAATGTCGTAAAATTATTATAACCACTTATAGAACCTTCATTTAAAACTTATAAATAAACTTACATAGACGTCAATCTTCTATTCTTTTTAAAAGCCTTAAATTACTTCTCCTATGACGTCACTCTCCTGCCAAAATGTATATAATACAAAAGCAATGTATCTACTGCAATAATTGATTAAACAATAACTGTACAGTGTTAGTTAAATGACGTGTGTGCGAATCTCTGAGTTGTAAAGGTGTATTGACAAATAAAATGTGTCTTTCCAATATTTCCTTGTGTTTTTTTAAACAGCCTGTATAATGTCATCCATAAATATTTTTTTAGCTTTTTTATTTTTTTATGGATCAAGGAGGTTTTATGGTAGATTTAATAATGTAGATAGCATGGAAGTACATCCAATTTATAGTACAATTAAAGTAAAATAGATATCCATGTTTGATTTTAAATATTAAAAATATAACAATAATATTTAGTGGCAGGTTTAGTAATTTTTGAAACTATCTAATCTAGTTAAATTCGAATTATTTATTTCTATTTAATAAAGAACACTATTTAATTATTAGTTAGAGTTTATTTAAATTAAATTTAAAATAAATTCATTCACCTAAAAATTGTATCGTAAAACGTTCACCGTAACCATGGTAACGGATATCAAGATAAATCCTCAAATCGGCACGCCCATTAGCGTTCATCACACATCGTAATCGATATGAAATTGATTTAACATCGAGTTAACGATGTCTCGATTGCAGGTAGCAGGTAACAGGCATCGAGTCACGCGATGCAATCCTATATTGCTACTGGTGGATCGAGTTACGTATCGATCGATACATCGAGATTTATTCTCGATTTTATTTCGATTAGGAGGAAATGTTTAACATCTTTTAGACTGTAATGTCTAATGCTGTAATGAGTGACATACTCGTAAATAACTAAATTAATTGAATGTTAATATAGACAAGGCATTTCAGTACTTAAACTACAAATAATGGTGAATTCTTAATGTGATGGTAGTTAACTGAGTCAGTTCGCTAGGTGATAAGCGTCCACTTCATCTTCATCATCTGCATTACCGGCCTTTAAAATACAGAAAATGGTATTTGTGACAAAAGGGTTCCAAGGCAAGCGCGTTCCACCTTAGGGGACATAAAATAGGGAATACAGAGGAAGGGAATTAGGCATTCGGTGTTCCCTTAACCGAACAAAACAATAATATCTCTGATCAGATGCTGCTACTTAGCGCCGCTTATGTTTGTGTAAAGAGAAGTGATATTACATAAATTATTTGATAACCAAATTTCTTAAAGAATTTATATATATCTATATATATCGGTGACTTGTATGCCTGAACTATTAAAAAATACGTCGTTAAAGTTGACCATATATGCTACATTTAATTTGCTGATTTTTAATAATTATCTTTATAAGTAAAACCGACGAACAAAAAATTAAATGTTAAAAAAATCATACTATTACTATTTATTCCTTTTTCACACAAAAATTTACTGAATAGTTTTGGCTGAAATTCAGCATGGAATCTGGGCAAATCAGTAATTAAGATACCTATATCTATTGTCTATAAAATTTGACTCACTCATTTGAATATCCATCTATATACATATAATAAAGGAAGATATATGAGAAAAAATATTATAGGAGACCTTTATTAACGCAATAGAACCCAAAACAATGATTTTTTGAATTTTTGTCTGTTTGTCTGTTTGTTTGTGCACGCTAATCTCAGAAACGGCTCATGCTATCTAGATGTGGTTTTCAATGATGTATTGTGGTAAGCGTCACTTAACATTTAGTGTTTGATTCATGTCAATCGGTTGATAAATAAAAAAGTTATGGGATTTTAAGGAATCACGTTGAACTTGCTGAACTTGTTCGCGCGGGTTAGGCATTTTCAAAAATGCTGCCCAAAGTCACTTTTCTACGCGGGCGAAGTCACTGGCACAGCTAGTATCAAATAAATATGTTCGACCCCATACAAATATTGCGCAGGTGTCTTAAAATCAGAGGTGACCAACTGCTGGTTACGCCTGCTGACTCTTTTGTGTCAATATATAATTGTTGACAGCAATTACATAACGGAAGCGTTGCTTGACACGTTGGAACATTTTATTTTATTTAAACTACCTGAATCAGATCTAATTTATTTTTTATTATTACGTACCTTAACATGAACCTTATATTCACAGTTATGAAGAAATAAATTCACCGAATATATAATTGTATTTTAAAAGAATACATTTTTATTAAGAACTAATAAAACTATTAGGTTCTTACTTTGAATGAATATTATTTTAAATATATTTATAAACAGACTACTGGAACAGGAAATCAAATTACTATATTAAGTAAAGTATTATCTCTGTTTTTGATAAGTTATTTTTTTTTGTCCACACAGATCCACGTCTATAGTTTAATTAGAACAGATAATCCAGTATCAAGTATGTAATGCGTATAAATGCATATAGGAACCTTCCTTGTCACTTTATTTTAAGACATACTTTCACTAAGCACTTAGCCTTTACATTGAAGGGCTTAAGTTTTCGCTAATCACCAGACAAACCTGTTACCCACACATGATTACATTACCACAATTCCATATAATAATAATTTAACATCTTAAACTCAATACCTGAAAACAATAGACTTGCAAGCCAACTTAAATAATGAATTTTCTTCTTCAAATTTCTTAGTACATGTACCTGTAACTGAAATACAGTTAGGTAAAGGGCGGTGGGCGTGGTCAAAGGTCGCCAATGGGGTCGCAGGTCGTGACCTCTCGCAAATATGAGTCAGCTAAGGCGCAACTCCAACGATTGATTCGAGGGTTTTTCCCTGAACGCAGACTTTCTTCAATTTTACGCGGAGACATAAAATGTTTGCAAGCTCTGCAGCGGTTGGCTTTTGCCGTAGTAAAGGAAACATATGGAATATTCTAGAACAAATTTGGATTAGTATGTTGGATTCTATATTTCTTACTAGCTAATTAATGCCTATATACTGAAACGTTCCTTAAATAAAAGTACTACTCAAATCGGTCTAATTTTACAGTTCGCAAAACAAATCTGTGAAAATATCTGGACTTGATGCTTACTTAAATTTGTTTAGCGTTTGAGTATTCGTTAGATACCTACTTATTTTGAAAGAGCTTTTGCTAGTAAAATTACAATTCAGAGATTTAAAGTGATTATAAAATAATTATCTATATACCTAGGATGGGATTTGGATAAACAAACATTCAAATGAATTGATTACGCATATATTATTTTTAACATAGTCACGACTTAATATTGTATTCTTAGAAGTATGTAGTAGTATAAATTAAAAATACTGACCACAGATAATTAAAACCATAGACTATCTATAGATTATTAAACATTGCCAGCTCTTAGCTGTAGAGAAATTCTACATATCAAGTGTATTGACGGTATGATGGAAAAGGTAAAAATTAGTGGAACCATTCTGACATTGTGATGTTCGGAGATACGGCCGATAAGACGGACGGACAGACGTCTACTAAACAGCAACGCTTGTACACGTCTAGGGAACAGCGAAATGAATGGAGCTGACCAAAATATATTTTTTTGTCTTTTGCAATACTAAATTTTGAAAACTATGTTAAATAAAGTTTAAGTTTTTAATGAACTTTCTTTAAATATTTATTAGCTTTTAAGTCTAGTTTTATCTTGCTATTAAGAAAAAATATACCTACTATTCCTAATATTCTTTCTATATGACCTAAGAATAACAAAATCTATTGGCTCTATCCACGTCATAAAGACAACAAACACAAGGCAATTAGCTCATATAAAATACTAGCCGCCCCCCTCGATTTTACCTACATTAATGCATGTATTATACACCTTCCATTTAAATAACTCCTCATAAAAACAAAAAACATAAATATCGCTCGGGTAGTTTTAATGATTTAAGCATACATACACAGACAGACAGAAGAAAGCTACTTTTTATACTACGTAGTAGTGGTAGTAGTAATGGTTAGTCTATTTTTATTATAACATTTTTAGTTTAATTCCGAATTACTGAAATCCAAATTTAAGTTCAACTCAGATTGGTTCGATTTGACAGTTCGCCACAGAAATCTGTCAAAATTACTAGACTTGAGGCGTCCTTTTATGAGTATTTGTCCCTAGTCTATTTTTTTATTTAAGGACAGCCAGTAATTGCTTACTCTAAAACATAAATAACAAAAAGACAAACAAAATTTTAAGACAGAGAGTAACAATTTTTAAAATTCTTATTCTAATTTAGTAATTAATGCCTGTATATTTAAGTCTATGAAAGAAACTCCACGTAATAACTTGTTCTGGTTACCTAATCGCGCGGGTGGTCGACTCTGATTGTGATTGACAGAGACACGTCACACCACACATTCATCACCGATTGTAGCCAGCAAATCATCAACAACGACATCCATTGACGGCTCAGTACTGCACAACCACTTGACTCAGCAATTTTTATATACAAAACGCGCAATGTACATCGTATTTTGGGAGTGAATCGTGTTTTTGCGTTACATGTTAGAGGTATAGTTAACTAGTCTAGTGTAAGGCTTTGAAACGCTTCTTTAGAAATTGTGTGATAATGTATGGAGTGACAGGGTGGTAGAGTGGTATGGCCATTTCCAATGATTACCTTATTTTTGATATTACGAATTATAAATACGTAAATCAATTAAAGCCTAAATAACATTACACATTTTAATTTTGGTGAAAAAATGGAAAAACGATTTATTATTTTGCAGGAAAATAAAAAAATTTGAACAAATTTAGATTAAATGCTAAAAAAAGTCTCTTATTAAGAATCTAATTTATTTATTACAGACAGAATCTTGTTTTTAAATCTGTGAAAATATATATAGACTCATTAAAATTTTTAAAACTTAATTCTTCCTTGAATAAGGCCGGCTACACATTCGTGGGATCCCGTGGGATTGTTGTTGTTGGAAGAAGAGCTCATTTGAATACTTTTCTATTCAAGATTTTAAAAATTACTAGCTGACCCCGCAAACTTCGTATCGCCCTCTAATCATGAAATATAAAAAAGTGAAATGCTAATCTTTTCTAACATAAGAACCTTCTCCTAATAATAATAAATACAACAAAATAAAACAGCCAAATCGGTCAAGCCGTTTTCATGTTGTCGTGACAACTGAAAAAGGGGTTTCATCTTTATATATATAAATATTGTAATCATAAAAAATATATCAATAAAAAAGCCCAAACTACGCCAATTGTCTTAGCGGAAATATATTTGAACGTAAAGGGACATTGTTTCACCGGCGAAATAGCGACCCTTATAAAATTTATGACCGAACTAAAATAGCTTTGGGTAACACTACAAGCTTAGGATAGATCGTAAGATTTTTAAACATTTACTAAAACAATGAATAAATGTTTTTCCTATAACTTTTTTTTAAAGTGCCCAAGTAATCTCTTCCAGCCAACCAAGAAAAATCGTTCTAACATTGGAAATTTCGTTTCGTCGTCAAACAACAAAAACGTAAAGACACTGGTTCATAGGAAATATGATAAGATAGAAACAGTGAGATATTTGAATATTTAAATAGGTAAAAAATAAACTCACTGTCTTATTTCGTTTAATTACTAAATTTCATTGTATTTTGTAAACGAACCGGTAACGCAATACAACTTTTAACTAATTTAATACATTTTGATGTAACTCGCACGAACCGATGACATTAAATAAATAAACTTAATAAAAAAAAGACTCCTTATAATCATGTTCAGAACCAATTCAAACTAACACATCTCACTAAAATATCAAAGCTATCTCAGTCTCATGTGAGCCTTGAGAAGTAAAAAACAAAAGCTCCACCCCTCCCACGAATTTCCTCCATTTGCACTTTTTGCGGACACACACTTACCGCTAAGTAATACCCGGACGTTACTTAACTTGAATAGGGTGGTTTAACTTAACGCGTCGGATGGATTCTGTAATCGTAACTTAGAGAGAACTTAGCGAGGTGGTGATATACGAGTAATATGACTATAGTAACTTATATTATAAATGTGAAAGTAGGAATGTTTGTTTCGCTTCAAGTAAAAACTACTAAACCGATAATCATGTAATTTTGTACACATCTTGGAGGTGTTACAATGAACAAAGGCTTTGAAAATAAACAAATATTTAAATGTGTTGACAAGTACATAACTTGATAACAAAAACACCGATTTAGATAATTTGTATATAATAAGATAGAAGATAATGAAATAAAAGTAATTCTTCATGTATTTAACGAAAAAAGCCTTAAGGTTACATAAATAAATGGTATACATACATATTTTAAACGGTTAATTTTTAACAATAAAAGCTTAAACGATCTGATACATACAGTCAACGACAAATCTTAAGCAATCTCCAATTTTCAGAGTTAAAGCAATTTACATAGTCATAAATACATTTCTAACCCTCACGGCGCCCGACTCTTCCGTGGGGTGAAAAGTCACCCACGGGGCTTTTTTACCCCCAAAGATAAGACATGTCACGGCTTGACAGATGTCGTGACATTTACAAGCCAAGTAAAACAAGGAAGCGTTAAAAAGCCTCCCCATTGAAATGTTATTTCCCATTTTCCATTGGGTTTGAATTGCATTCTTTTCATTGATAATTTTTTTCTCGAAATTTCGTTTTTGAAATACATGATTGGTATCATTTCGACCACATATTTAAAATAAGTATTTGTAGAAAGTAGGCTACTATTAGAAGGATTTTATGATTCTGACAATAGTTTAACAGTTAAAGCTAAATTCACTGTTTTAAACAATTCTGAAGATGGCAATGAACAATATAATTTTACACCCTTAAAATTTTACACCTTTAAACTGCTAACAAAATTACTATTAATGTATTTGATTCATAGTATTTATTCTATTATTTACCTTCCAATAAATAAACACAATGAAAGAAATTGTACAAATTGCTGATAACATCGATCCCACACTAGCAGATCATTAATTATCCCAATGAAGGTACCTACGACACGAATTCCTCAATAAACGAATCCATACAAAATCTTCGTTCCCATATTTGCTTACCTCAAAAAAAACTTTTGTCAAAAACCTACCTTGAATCCACAACTGATTAATGATATCAACCCGTCACAGCCGGACCGGGTCCAAACGACCCGGAGTTTTAAGAAAACAAAACAAATAAAACCGTGTCTCTAATGATACGTCTAATGGTGCAGAATAATTGTCGTCATACCATTAGCCGATGAATACCGTTAAGATCCCTTCGGCTCACAACGACCTGTTTACGAATGGTAAGTTAAACGGCCAGTTGGACAAATACACGAAACTGTCACGGCATCATTAATTACTAAGATAAATACAGCCGGAAGCTGTGTGCCTTGTGAAAAAGCACTGGCATAAAATTAACATCACACTGGTTGTCTGGCAGGAATCACGATTAGTGATGAGGCCGCCATTTACATGTGTATAGTTTCTTGTGAAGTTAGATATTAAGACTTTTCCGATTTATTTGAACATGTGTTATATATAAATAAATAAAAGTACAAGACAACGCTATGAAATCTTAACCGGAGCTATTCTATTCTATCTTACTATATTTGTATTATAATTATGGAAGTTTGAAAGAATGTATGTATGGATGTCTGTTTGTTAATCTTTCACGCAAAAACGGCCGGACCGATTTATTTGGAATTTCGTATGTGAATAGGTGACACCCTGCATTAACACATAGGATATTTTATATCCCGGTAATGCCCCGAGAACGGTAACAACGCGGGTAAAACTACGGAGCACAGCTCGTAATATACATATTGTGTTTTGATATTTCGTTCATTTTCGGAAATTCGTAATATATAGAACAAAATAAATGTTTCAATCTTAAACGCATCACACAAGCCTAATGTATCACACTTGGTGCGTGTCTCAAGCACTTTCTTCACCACATTTAAATACGCCGCGGAAACGGATGTATTATGGGAAGAGATTAAAGTGCCAAAGACCACGTGCTGTGTTTTCGCGGAGGCGAAGCGAAAATTGTCATCAAATACGCATCCTTGGGGCGGGAATCAGTTTTAAAAGCCATTAGGCGGGGTGGCTTGAGGTTGTAATTAGACTGCGTTAATATTTAACAAGTGCGACGGCGTACAGATTAAAGCAACGCCGGACCAGCTGTGCGCAGACACCTTCTGGCTTTTTAAAACCGGATCGTCAAAAATTAATTATGTCATGTTCCGCTTTGTAAAAACTAAAAAGGAGGATTCACCGACGCTAATGGCTTTGTAATACCGACGATACGACGCCTCGGATATTTTTCTTTCATTAGCGAATGTGGGTATGAATTATAAATTATTATAATGTGGTCGATGGCGAGTTTTGAGGTGAAAAAACAAAGAGGAACGTAAGAGTAATCCTTTCAACCCTTTCTGGGTAATTTGAACCTCGAAGATGGCCGCAGCATCTGTGGGTTAACTAATGGCAAATGCATTATTAAAGCCCCGCAGTCGGGATCGTTGTGAAGGGTTGACGACAGATTATGCTATTACAGATTTGGGTTTCGAGAGGAATTTACATGAATATATGACTGTTGTTAATTATTGATGGATTTTGTTTAAAGCCGATTGAGACGTCATTGTAAAAATGAATCTTTCGGGAATATTAAGACAATTCCAGTAAGTATAACATTAATTTTAAATTAAATACTACCTGTGTTTGCGTATTATATATATTTCTATTGAACAATTTAAATTAACTTAACTATACCAACTATAGTGTTCAATTTTGTACTACGTGTTAGTATGATAAACTTAATATCAAAATTAAATCACTTCGACTTTCAGATCTACTAGTCAACTTAACCCATCAAGTTACGCAATGGCCCAAAAGGACCATTAATCACAAAAATCCGTTAATTTTTTCACAAGTCGTCCTGTCACTACGAAAAATTGCTTACGTAATATGCAAATCTTCCCATCCGAATGACCGTGGGTATAAAGTTGGAAGCCAATCAGTCACAGCCGGGTATCCGGGTATCCGGGTCCAAGATTAGCATAGCCAAAAATCACAATGGCCCAAGAAGTTAATGGACACGCATAATTTCTCAACGCACAAAAGGGTTAAACAAAGGTGGTGTAATAAAAAGGTGTATTAATGTGATAGATGGGGTCCGTTAGACCGACGCGTTCGGTTGAGTTTATCAATTCGTTGGATGAGGTGATTTACTCGTTTACAGTTTAATGTAAATGTGTATTCAACGTCTTTAAGCGACGGTTTTGAAGTATCATCTTCGTGTCTGTAGACGCATGTTTGAAGCATTTTCATTGAAGGTTTTGGGCTATATATAGTCTAAATGCATTACGCAAACACAGCTGGGGCGAAGGCTAATAATTATTAAAAAGGTAGTAAAAAAAGTTTGAAAGCGTGTATTCCTTCATTAAAGGCAGCTTGGAAGTGATCGCTGCCGAGGGATAAAGCCGCCATTTGTATATATATTTTTATGTATCTTATTTGTCATATTTCTGTTCAAGTCTATACAATAAAGTTTTAATTAAATTAATAAAAAAGCAAATTTAAAAAATATTACTTTTAAACCGAAACCCATGTACTACACAAAACGAAATCTTACAAAACAATCCACGCCCGAGAATTCCTCGAGCGCCTTATTACGCCGCTAACAATATCGAAATACAGTAAACGTACAAACTCAAGAAGCACAAAATGAGCTCCAACTTATCTGATTGCGAGCACAAAGCCACTGTAATCCAATCGCAACAAACTCACGGCAGCCTAGACGTATCAGGTATCATTATAATAGGCAATTAGAACTGTGAAAAACATACGACCAATTTAAAAAGACCCCTCCCAGCTGTAGATTAGTTCCTAATCTGTAGGTACGAAAGTTGGTAAGCGTTTCTTTTAGATTGGTCACAAAGATGGGGTTGTGGTATTAAAGGCTATTTGTTTTGCTGTCACCTCTCAGTAGCTAAACAAACAATGCATAAATATAAGCGACTTTTGTGTTTCCCATAGACGCCATTGTTGGTATTGTCACCTTTGTGCCCTTTCAAGTTTGAAGCATTGTTTTTTTTTTGAAGACGTTACCAACTGCCCGCTTGTTTTACTTTTTATAATAGCTCTTAATGACTCTACGGTTTTTAGGCAAGACGTTTGAAAAGGAGCCATTTTGTAACGCTCTGAAGATGCTACTGTATATTAATTATTTTCAAACAAAACATTTTAAAAAACTTTTAATAATTTACCTAAATGAGGATTACTCGTGCAAAAAGTTTTTTATAATCTATCTTTGGTGACACGTCACATAAAATCATGGCAACTAAGAATAACGATTTAAAAAGTTATGTAAAATTAAAAAAAAAACACAGTTCTGACAATTTCTCTCGCTGCGTCAAACAAACGTCAATCACGCCACACAACTAGATGCGAGAGGTCACTGATCATCTTCCATTTATTTACGAGGCTTGTCTAACTCTTTAAAGCAGAGGTTATCAAACTAACTTCCGATGCATAATATATTTTAAATATCACAAAAAACACGTTAATGTAAAAGCAACTGTTCAGAAAGGATAGATTTAATATATTAGATTTTCGATCGGGTTTAAAAATATTAATTATTTGTTTGAATATTAATAATTTTTATGGTCATGATATTTCACAAAAACAATGTCATATTATAGTTGCATACTTTTGTGCCCATTCATAGATTTTTTTCAATTCTTTTTTAGTATTCTTGTATCGATTCAAACCAATACCACATACCCTAATTATTCAATTATTATAACGTGACTAATATATGCTGAATTATTACTCCTACCAACCTCAAAAAAAACGCCCACGGCGCTGTCAAAAAATTACCTACAATATTGTTTAAGCTTGGCCACCGCTGCCAAGCGTCGTTCATCATATAATAGGACTTATCACCTAGGAATACGGCTAAGAACATCTACACGTCACTTTTTGCCGCCAAAATTCACGTCATGCACAGAGTAAACAAGTCTATACAATGGCGTATAGTCTGTGTCCCTTTTTATTAATCTTGGTTGAAAAGCAACAAAAGGTTTTGTTAACATTATGCGTAATCGGAGTCGTTCAGGTGTTATATTATCATGCGGCGTATTAATGAGCTAACCGTTTATAACAATGACGATACTTCCATTCGTAGTAGGTTAATTTGATACGATTGTATTGGGGTTTGTTAGCGAACTTATTTAATAAGTTGTAAATGAAATATAGATCACTTTCTTTTTAAAATGCGTGTGTATCATTATACGTATGTAGATAGCATTTTATTTTAGAAGTCAAATAATTATCTGTATGTATAATAAAGCTAACAATGTTCGAATATTGGATTGATATATTTAAAATATTATCACTTAGAATACTAACATAATTACTTATCGGAACTCTTTACTTAGCTTTTTAGAACTCTGTAAACTAAGTCACTACTTACGTTTACTTATTTATTTTAAAAAGTTTTTATATGAAATATAGATCGATACTTTACAATTGTAATTCAATGAACTAACTAGAATATTCCCCATCGTTTGCATATGACATAACACGTTCAATTTCAAACCCGTATAATATATACAATTACGAATTCTTACACTTGTTTTTGGAAGCTACGGGTCCGATCTCATGCTGATTCCTACCTTAGTACATCGTATCATGCCAATAAAATGGTCATTTATTATACAAATCGTTCATATATTTACAATTATTGCGTAGCCGTCGCTTCTGATAGTCGCGGACGCAATTTAAAACCCCAGTAGGAGCTTTTAACTTAAGTAAAGAGATCGATAAAATTAAAATGAAACGCGAGGTTGCGCTTACAAATTTGTACTAATATTTTTAAGATGTAGAAAGTATAAACCTTTGAGCTTATTAGGTATTCTAAGCGATATATTTTATAAATATTTCAAGAGAGAATTTACGAATTCTACTGAGTCGTATTTGTTGATTATTAAATAAATAGGTAAGCGTACCTACCTTAAATAAATGTCATATTAAGACTTAAAATTACAAATAATAGAATCAGGTTTTTCGCGGGTGTAATGTGTATACTCACTAATAAGTATGAAAAAACCCTATGTAGGTATTATATTATAACAATTAGTTACCTTCAGATATAAATAAATAAAAATTAAAAAAAAAACACTTTTTTGATGTATATACAAAACAAACATTAAAATTAAATTTATTGTATTATCAATAGATATGTCTCTAATTGTTAGAAAAATAACTTTAGATTGATATTTTAAGGCCTCCAGAGTCACGTTTAACTAACTCCGACGTCGTTAAGTTACAAATACGACAATTCAAAAAAACATTTATCATTTAAAAGACATTTAATAGAGCCAAAAAATACTTGAAAACAAATCTATTATCGACTCAATATTATTTATTGGTTAAATCTCCCCTATTAGTCTTTTTTGAAATCTTAAAAAAGCACAATAAATATTAACATATAAATAGAAAACACGCGTCTTTTGACCTTAAGGGATGCTGTATTGTAAAGAAAAGATTTAAAAACACGTCTCCTTATCGTAAAGTTGTTAAAATATGAAGTGTGCTGGTGATTAGGGAATGATATTAAGTTATAGGTAGTAGCTTAAGGCATTTTTTTTTTCAATACAAATAATACTGAGGTTAAATTTCAAGAATTTACATTCTATAGAGGAAATAATAAATAGGTATTTTAAGATGGAGCTCAATGTTTAAGCATTTTTATTTTAAATATTGAATAGGTTTTTGTCATTGTGTTACACTTGTGTTAAAATTTACCAATATAGAAATTAATAACGTGAACGTTATTTCATGAGACAGCTTACTATATATAGATTTTTAAGGTTATCATACTTTAATAATGAATTAAATTATCTATAATCATCTCTAACAATTTACAACCTCATTGGTAATACACAAAAAAATACCTACCTACAGAGATTTGTAATAAAAGTTAAACATAACATAAATATTATATATACAGTCATACCTACTATACAAAATAATATAAGTGACAATTTTTCTATAACAAAAAAACAAAATTATAAACCACTTACATCTTATCCCGACAAAATGACATCTTAACAAACACGAATCTTAATAACAAATAAAACATTTTTAGGGTAGCTTTTTAAACATTAAAGCATTAACAAAACACTCTGGTCTCGTGTCGGGATCAAAGATCAGGGGATGCTGACCAGTGTCCACTACAATAACAACATAATCTCTCGTTAACATGTTAAGATTAACATTTACATTTTTTAAATACAATAACCCGTGTTTAAGACTTTTTAAGTCAGGTTAATTAAATTTACTAAATGTAACTTAAAATTATTTTTGTTAAAGTAACTTGAAGTTATTTAAGTTAAATTAAAAAATGACTATAAACTAATCCAATTTTGTACTTAATAATAATTGTAAAAGCTATTGTTAATTGTTTGAACGGCTTCAAAACATTTAACTAATACCTAAACATTTCACCGCCAAAATCTATACCTACAAAACTATAAGGTGACCACCTTTGACCCTAGCGAACAGCTTATATGGGAACCGAAATAGTTAATAATTCATATCTGGACAACGGTCGTGTCCGGCGCAAAATCAATAGACGAGCAAATCCGGGAGCCAACAATAGCCCTTAAAAACTACAAGGATAATAGCGGACTCGTTTAAGAATGATAAATTACCGAAATGGATGTCGGTATGTCTATTCCCACAGATATTAAAAGCGGGGACAAAGACCCCGCCAGGACTCACGCGGTGTTATAGAAAATATTGAAGAAGCATTGTTTGCATGCAAATCCCTTAGAGAGGATGGAAATTGGAAAAGTTCTGAGTTAGACTTTGATACGCTCTTCAACGCTAATCATAGATTATTTTTTAACATCAAAGGCGTAGCGTTTAATTATTTTATGCACATAGGTAGGCGCGGATTATGGAGTTCTGTTTTTAAAATTCGGGAGTAAACAGCTTTAATTTTTTTTGTATATAAATAGATACTGGTCATTAATAAGAAAAAAAATATTAAAAATCGAACAAAAAATTGACGATTATTATTTATTTATTTTTTACATAAAGAACAAAAATTTTCATGTAGAAAAAAAAACTAAAGCCAAAAATTTAAACCAATAGTACATATGCACATCGAACACATGCAACTATCAAACAAATCTCATTTATCCAGTATTATCTCGGGTTATCGTGCATCTTGCCCCTTACCAAGAACAAATCTTCCCAACTAATTACCCTGCCAACAAAACATCAACGTCCATTGCTGGGTTTGTTACTAACTTGTGAAAGTAAACTCAAGTAAAACGCGCAATGAACTCGTATTTATGCAATAGTATTTCTGATCGCGTCCTTCCTGGTTTGGGGTATGATCCCGGCTAAGAAAGGTATTTATGCAAAGCTTCACGATATTGCCAGGTTATCGGAAGGCTTATCACTGACTCGATTATGGGTTTCGTTGAATCTGAAGCGATCGGTTTGAGCGTCGTGATAATCTTTGTTTGTTTTGTAATCATTACATTCATTGTTAACTGCTAATATTATTTAACGTTTCTACTATAATTGTTACTTTTAATCTGATATTTTAATGATATTGATTTTTTTTTAATATAAAAACTTCCAAATGGCTATAGATTAATAGATAAATATATAAACGAATAAGATTATTGTTTTAAATAACTATCTACTCCATTATTACTTAGCCATATCATAAAACAACCGTATCGTTTTTGAACAAACAACTTTAATACGAGATTTGATGAACTTATTCAAGACTAGCTGTGCCTGCGACTTCGCCCGCGTAGAAAAGTGACTGGGCGTTTAGCGAGTTCAATGTAATTCTTTAAATTGCCATAACTTTTTTATTTATCAACCGATTGACATGAATGAAACACTAAATGTTAAGTGAAGCTTACCACAATATATTATTTACAAACCCCATCTAGATAGGATAAGCCGTTTCTAAGATTAGCGTGCACAAACAAACAGACAAACAGACAAAAATTCCAAAAATCATTGTTTTGGATTCTATTAAGTTAATAAAGGTCTCCTATAATATTTTTTCTCAAATATCTTCCATGTACAGACAGCGACTCGTTACATTTTTAATATATGTATATAGATTTAAAACATTTCAACGTCGATAGATTTATTAAGGCATTCATTGTTGACTTTACTTTGAAGAACAACCGATAAGCTTCTTAAAGGTAAGTTATTTTATATTATTGAATGTTACCATGTGCATCTTAAAATGTTTAATCTACCTCTAGTAAACGGTTTATTTTCTTAAATATTTATTGTCAGCAAAAATATCAAAATATAAAATAAGATTAGGACTAATTTAAATTTGAAAACCGCCATCAGAATCAACTTCCCAAATTATAAGACAACAAAACAATTACAAACATCGGAGTAGCTTTCAAGGAGTTAAAAACAATTATCATCTCAACCCTTCGCGACAAAAAACCGGGAAAAAATCAGTAAATTTGTCCGTTGACATCTATCTCAATCAATCTTCGGTCTCCGAGGACCGTAACCCTTCCAGTACCCTCGCTAACCCAATTAAGTAGGGGTACTATCGACCGCAAAAATTAGATTTGAGTATTGAAATATTTAATTCGTATGTGGTGTCAGGTTGTCGTGCTAGTTCAACAAATGGAATAAGTTCATATTATATCAATTAATATGTTTGGAATAAATGCAGACGTCATGTAGCATGTAAAATAGATATATAATTTTTGTCACTTCCTCTCTCAAATGCAAAGAGTTTCCCTGAAAAAGATTGTTAATCTTTATAAATTCATCAAATAAAAAAAATATTACTTTTGATCGTTAAATAAGATTCAAATGGTCTACATAGTTATTTATTGCGTGCTTTTTCTTATCTGCATTATTATTATTTTCAGTTTATAGATACTATACTTATTATAGAAAGGAAGCATACATTACAGCAATGCCTGCCATAAGGCTCTCAAAATGCGGTTCTCTGTTACAAAGTTTTCCAAAGATAAGTAATAGTATTGCTATAAAAAGAAACTGACTAAGACTTTTTTAATAACTATCGTGTACTCACTTTAATCCTTGCTATAATTTACTCTGAAAAATATATATTCTTCTAAACCTTTATATTTAGGCATAACTTATCCGAAATATTTAACACATAAATATCAATAAATAGTGCAGCTATTAAATCTGCTATCGGCAATGATTTAATTTACAACCTCCACCCACCGAGGCAAATAGCTCTTACAAATCGGTTTAACAAATGTTAGTTATATTCTAAGTGTAGGAGTACGAGATTAGTATTGATGCTGGCTGCAAAATATTGGAATTAGAATACATTGCAATACATACCAGTATTTTTGTTTAATCATCTGTACTACTTTTGTAAAGATGGAGTATTATAATTTAAATATTAAGTATTAAAAACTTTATTTGTATGTATGTAACACGAAAATATACTTAACAATACTTAAAGCATATTACCGAAGAAAATTATATAACTATAACTATAAAAATATATATTAACTTATACGCCATGGAGTTTGTAATATTAATTAACTGAACTGATTTTCAAAGCCAGAGTTAGCCAAGTATATTTATTTAACTAGTTTTCGTAGTTTAACACTAAATAGAACCCGACATAAGAATTATTCATGTCGGAAACAATATAATACTTACGTATTAAGTAAACAATATAAAAAAGAATAGAAGCATTTACCACACGCAAAACCACGTGGCAGTCGTAGTTATACG
Organism: Eurema hecabe; assembly: GCA_026213755.1. Taxonomy (NCBI): domain Eukaryota; kingdom Metazoa; phylum Arthropoda; class Insecta; order Lepidoptera; family Pieridae; genus Terias; species Terias hecabe. Next base: position 8,146,405 of record JADANM010007051.1, on the reverse strand, counting down.
AATAAAAAACCCTTTCAAGACAATCGTAGATTCGCAGCAGATTATAAATGCTCGATTCGTTCAGGAACTTGAAGACAACGGTGTGGCTATCGGAGAGCTAGCTAGTGCTATACCGGGGCCTTTGACAGTAAGGAACCAAATACCAAATGAAAAAAAATGTATTTATTTATCCTTTATAAATTAAAAGCATTAGCAATAAAAGTAAAAACAAACTAATATCAAGAAGTAAGATATATACGTAAGAATAAGATATATATGTAATATATAAATGGCCTCCTTATGACAGTCATAGTCAACCATATCTGCGAGCCAAAAATAAATAAATAAATAAAATGAATAGAATGTCTTTATCCTTAGAAACTTCATGATATACTCTGGAATCTCTTTGTAATTTGGTATTCCTAAATTCGAACAACCATTAGTAGTTAAAAATAACTAAGCATTTCTATAAAAAAATAGTAGTTCATTCTTTCCTCTATTTGGTTTTAATAGCTTGTAAAAAACCAAGCCAAACGATGAAATCGTCTGTTATATTTTCATTCGTTCTTTTAAATATATACGATTAATTAAAATCAGTATTTGGTCTTTATTAAGGTTGAACGTGTTTAAAGCTAATTTTTAACCGACTGCAAAAAAGAAAGTTCTCAATTCATCTGTATTTCATTTTTATGTTTGTTGTTTTACTTTGCACCGACTTCACATTATGCAATAACTATTGAATCTAATTAAATCATTTCTATATACTAAATGAAAATACGTATTACTTTGAGCGAAGTAAATTTATTTTTTGCCTTTTAGATTGAAGTCAGTTTTTTTCATATTTTTTATAATTTGCATGTTATATTTTATTTAAATGTTAAAGCCTATGGTTTTAAAACCAGGGCCTTTAACAAGCTAACTCCATCTCTGCTTCAAAGACTCAATTTTGTACTTTCAGACGCACAATCAACTCGACAATTTATGAACGTTCAATAGATGTTGATTAGCGATGATTGGAGGCGAGTGACCCTTCAAACAATTAATTATTCAAAGTGCGTCCAAGAAAAACTCCGTCTAGTTACCGATTATTGTTTGCTGTAAGATTCCTAGCGTGTTTTGAATCGCAAAACGTTTAAATTTTCAACAAATTCTTATAGGATTATATTATATAGATTATATACCTATTAGGCTTCGTTAAACGTAATGTTTTGATTTATATATTATGGCATTTCTCTTATCATCAGGAGGGTATCCAGCTCGTCCCACCACTTTATAGAATAAAAAAAATATATATCTATAAATATTATAAAGAAGTAAAGTTTGTATTTGTTAAATTGTAAAGGGTAATCTCGGGATCTACTGAATCGATTTTAAAAATTCTTTTCTCAATAGAAAGCTACATTATTGCTAGTGTCATAGGCTACCTATATAAAAAAGTAAGAAACTGTATATTTGTTGGAACAGAAGAAGGTTTGTTCTACATTCAATTGAAATAAATTTATAATGAATTAGGAAAATTGTATTATTACTTCTAGTTCACTAAATAACTAGACTTATACAATCAAGTAGTATGCACCTAAATATAATTAAAAGTTGCAAGTGAAATACATTAAAATACAAACACAAAGTCCTGCTAAGGCGGTTGTCTGTTTATCCGCAATAAAGTCCAAACTACTAGACGGATTTTCATACGATTTTTGTGTATACCTCAAGCGTTGTCGTAGCAGCCTAGTATTAGCTAGTACTCCGATACATAAATCCTAGTCATAATACACATCTAACAAGACGTCTTCACCCCTCAAAGCTAAAGAAGCATATTAAAATTTCCCTGAGAATAATCCGAACACAACACAATATCAAAATTTAATATCATTTTAATCTTAATTCTCCTTATTAATATTACCTAGGAGGGTATCCTCAGATGTACTGAGAGTTAAACAAAAATCAACTCTATATGTGTTTACTTACGGTCGAATATAGAATGTTAGTATTGTTTATTTTTGCTACAAAATATATGGGATGGAAATCCTCGCAAAGGTAAGTTCAAAGATACCTTCTTTTGAGAGCCGCGTATAATTAGGTCGTATTTTGGAAATTCGGCAAAGCTTTATGAATGATGATGGATGGTTTTTGGATTATAATAATAATGCTTGTAACTGGCGGCTGTATCGTATTTAAATACCTAAGTAAAAAAGCGTTATGAATAACTAAGAATGTTTTCACTTTTTTTTTGTTTTTGAAATTTGTGAATGTCTTGATTTATTTATCCTTTATTACAATGACAAATAACGAAAATTAAAAACAAATGAATATCGTATCGTAAATGAAGTACGTATGTATAAATTTAGGTAAAATGGCGGTCTTATCACTATAACCCGTGCCTTATTCAATTAAAGTCGAAACTTATAATAGAAAATCTTAAATTATTATTTTAAGACTAAACCTTAATGTATTATATAAAAATGAAAAGCAAAATGTGTTGGTAAGTGTTAAAAAAAAATAAAAAAATAAAAATAATAAAAATTGAATCGATTTCGATAATTCTTTAATTAAAATATTCGTTGAAATTTGAGGACAGTTTTTTAACAGAAGAAATAAAGAGTCACTAACGAAGACATCGAGTCAGCTCCCTCTAAATAAAACCAAGTTGACATTTTTTATAAGATTATTAATACGTATGTTAAGCAAAGCGTTGATTCTCCTATCCACTTATTACTAGATACATAAAGTCTTCATACATAACTATATATGTATGTATATATGTTCTGATAGCCGTTTCTCTCAAAATATTTGTCTCCACAACGTGAACTCGATCACACAGGCTCGCCCATGTCATTGTTACTTTTTAATTAAACCACGAAAGCCCTGATGGATCACGCCAAGTAATTAATGGCTTTTGTTTGCCGAACTTGTTCACGACTGGATGTTTGGAGGAAAAAACGAGGGATTATTTGACTTTTAACATGAGGTGTAGTTATCATCTTATCAACGTTCTGGTATGGGTATATGTCGCGTCACGGATGATTAGCGCTGGACTCGAATGAATGAATCGCGCTCGTAATTGGCCTATTGGTGCGAGAAAGACACCACGACGAAATTTAGGTATGGAATTAGCTGACATTATGGATAGAGGAGACATAGGGTTTTTATTGTGAAAAAAAACAATTTATTTTCCCTAATAAATAACGGGTAACATCGCGGGGCAAAGCTAGTTATACCTCCTCAGTTGTCTTAATTTTATTAAATTAATCTATTTGCGATTTCTTATGGCTGTTACTTTTAAGGCGCGTATCAGATTCTACTTACGTTCAAAGAATGTCTCCAATAATTTCGTTTAGTAAAGAATATAATCGATTATTGTATGAAATATAATCCGAAAAATTTCAAAAGTACTAATCATTGAACTGTGGTAATAAGAATTGGTTGTAATTCAATTAAGCAGGTTTAATTACAACGTGTCTTGTGAAAGGCGAAACAAATCCACAGAACGATGCCTACTCACTCGTGATCGCGGGGAAAACTTTACTTTGAAGGATCATTCATAGTAATGACGTCACATTATTGACTGTCGTCTTAGTAATTAGAAGAAACCTCCTACTAATCCATGTTTATTGGAACGTAGCATATTTTCCAGGTTTTCTTAGAGAAAAAAAAATTTCTTTGTTTGGAATTATGTTTGTTACCAAAAACCTTATGGACCCAGAAGCTTCTAAACTAGTAAGAGAGCTAGCTGTCAAGCTTTGCGAGTGTTCATGGGCGGCGATGACCACTTTCCATCAGGTGGCTCGCTTGCTAGTTTGCCCCCTATGTTATTAAAAAAAATCATTCGAAAAAAACAACGCTTATACGTCAAATTCCTCATCCAAAACCAAAAGTCTATTCAATCCTGAAGCTAAATGCATCTAGTTTTTTCATACAATTACAAAAAATAGCACCAAATCTACACCCAGAGCCAAACGCGCGCGTCTAACCGCAACTCCAAGCCCTTAGTGGTTAAAAGACAAAAGACAAAAGCTTTATAAGGGTTGGCAAATGAAAAACATGGCGAGTCGATTACCCCCGACATCGCGATTGTAAGCCCCGTCTCTTTAACAATGACAGAGTCGCTAAGAGAATTGCTTTTGAGTATTAAAACAGACGTATGATGATTCAGAATAAATAATAGTTAAAAAAAAACTAAAAAACACGCTTTTTATAGAAAACCGAACTAAAAAATTGAAAATAAATTTTAAGGAATTTGAATTAAGTAAATAGTGTAAAAAATTTCTATGAATATAAATTAATAATAGTGTGAAAAAAAAAATTATTCGCTATTTTATTATATATTAAAATCGCGCCCAAAGAAGTCGGTTAGAAACAAACATACAAACATACAGGTGAAGCTAATAAAAAGCGTGTAAAAAACATCAACACAGTTTTATGAAATACTAGCGGTTGCCCGCGACTCCGTCCGCGTGGACTTTCATATATACTTTGACCCCCCCCCTACCTTATAACCCTTTTTTCCACTTAAAAAGTAGCCTATGTTTTATCTCAGGCTCTAGAGCATCTGTGTATCAAATGTCAGTATAATCGGTTCAGTAGTTTTGGCGTGAAAGCGTAACAGACAGATAGAGTTATTATCGTATTTATAATATTAGTAGGGTTTAGTTTATCGACACACTAAATCCGGAAAAGAATTATTTCGTACACAAATTTTAGTGTTATATATTTTATAGATTACCATCATAATTAAGTCAGCGTTTTAAGGTAAAATTAAAAATATAACTAACACTTAAAAACTTACATTTAAAAACTTTTTAGTAGAAACATTATAATGAACTGGAATGAACATACAATAATAAGTACCTACTCTTAATAAGACATTAATTTTAAATACAGTAAATTAAATCCGTTCCTTAGATATCTACAAGACAATATTTAATGTCCAATATTCTCAAAGATTTTGTCAAAAACTAATGAAAGTACATTAAACACGCACAAAACAGCGTGACACGTTACAATGGTTGTAGTACAACACTAGTCAATAGCCAAGGGTTCGAACAATAGTGATGTGACACCCGGCGCCCGCGCATTTAATATAACCTATCAGATTTGATACTTTACTTTTAAAATTTCGAACCAAAATCTTATGGCTGTTAAATTTAAACCTTACTATAGCAGAAAATAGCTAATTTATTAAATATTATTTATTTTATTTTTAATTAAGACCATTATTGCGCCTAATATTTTTAAAAGCAATTTTTTAATTAAACATCGTATAAAACAGGTACTTACCAGGAAAATAAGCTTTTTAATTCTATATCTATACAACTATTATTAAAATATGAATTTCTGAATATATCCTATGAGCTAATCAGTAATAATAATAAAAAATGACAAAATGGAATCGGATTTTCAGCTAACGAAAGCGAAAACCCTCTCAGTACTTGATTTAACGAAAGTCCCATAAAGCACTACTATAAAAAAAACATTGCTAGCATTAACTTCATTCTACATACGAACCAAATAAGTTAATTAATAACATTTCTACCACCATCCTCCCGTCAAATTAAAAGTATCAATTTGGTTGATCCACCTACACCCTAAATGCAATATTATAAACTGCACTACAAGATTCGCGGTCAATAACATTACATTCCCACGACATAATTCTTATACTTTAGACTTTAAAATGTTTTTGTTTGTACGTTAGCCTTTGTCCTGTTGTCTCCTGTACCACAAACAAAGTTTTGGGGTTCAGGGTCAATCTATTATCTTAAACTAGGTGTGGGTGCTTCGGATTAACTTGATCGATATTCGTGGGAAGTTTTGTACTTACGAGTATAAGACATTTTGCGTTAGTCTAAACACAACCTCTAAAGGTTTTCAATAAGATAAATGTTAGTGCAAACACGATTTCAGGACAAACTAGTTTTGCCTAGGCTAAACTAAAAATCATTTTCAAAGCACCATTTTTTTTCTTTAATGTTATTTATATATAAAATAACTAGCCGTTCCCCGCGGTTTTACCCATTCCCGAAGCAATACCTAGTAGTGTATCTATTAAGTTGGATCAAACTGCACACGGCGTGCAAATTAAATTTTAAAATGTGTTTAGTAGTTTAGGAGTCAATCGCGGACAAACTATGTGACACGTATTTTTTTATTATATTTAGGTATTTACGTTACTTATTTAGTATAAAGTTAAAAGTTTAAAAATATAGTTCACTTTTAGTTCTTAGTTAATGGTTCGCACAATAAACCACAGGGTTAGTTTACCAGGTGTATGTCAGTCAACATTTAAACATATCCTGTAACGCGGTTATTCGCTCTGGTGGCTTGAGACATTAGCGAATTAAATATGATTTCTATTCAATAGGTGGTTCCACCCGCCACGTGCTGCTACAATTAAGTATACACTGTACATTGCAAATATCCGTTATCAGTTATCATTAAATAAATAAAAATAAGTCGATAAATAATAAATTAGAGACCAAGAAAAATGGGCATGTTTGGAGGAGTCCTTTACCCAAGACAATACATATTCATAATATTAATAACATAATTTAAGCTCACTTACTAATTTAAAAAATAAAAGAAATTTACTTTTTTGCTTACTGTAATATTGTATCTGCACTAGTACTACTACTTAACAAGATATAAAGAGACTTATTATATTATTAAATAATTAGTTGTTATTCTGGATCGCGCATATGATATTTTTTCTAGACTCAGCATCGCGGCCTGACAACTGTCCAGTCAGTTATTCGACTGGTTGATGTTATCCTTTGGTTAAGAGGAGAGATCCTTTCTGTCTCCACAAACTACCAACTACGAACACGACCAAAATCCTGAACGCAATAGGGCTCTTAAAGAGAGCAAGGTCCACGGATAATCTAAATATATATAATTCAAAGGTGACTGACTGACATAGTGATCTATCAACGCATAGCCCAAACCACTTTACGGATCGGGCTGAAATTTGCAGTGCAGGTAGATGTTATGACGTAGGCATCCGCTAAGAAAGGATTTTGATCAATTCTACCCTCAAGGGGATACCTAAAATAGGGGATGAAAGTTTGTATGAAAATCCACGCGGGCGGAGTCGCGGGCAACAGCTAGTTAATTTATAGAATGGTCGAGATCTTAATTATCAAATGAGCACTCTCTTCAGACAAAGTCATAAGGAACATACAAACAATTCATAACCAAAACAAGTGTAAACTAAGTAACCAAAATTAAACCTATTGCCAAAAGTTAAAATAGTTGATCATGAACACTGAATAATGAATATGCATGGATCGAATGAATTATTCAAAAAGTCAGGCTTCACTCGCCACAATTAAGGAGGGGCAAACAAAAATCAATTAGTGGTCACTATTGATATTTACTATACATATAAAACTATATTTTGACTACAAAAAAGTGCGAGTATGAAAAATGATAATTTTTCATATAATTATGACGTTATTAATCTATAGGGTCCAATTAAATTATTTAAAAATGAATTATCTTTTCGATTTCCAAAAAATAACCACTTTGGCAAACATTTACATTAAATAATAAAATCTATCAAGATATAGAAAGCAAATTTGCTTTACAAAGGACTCTTGTAAACGTAAAAAAAATCCGATACCCTTGATCAAGGAAAACAGTTTCTAAAGAAC
>JADANM010007051.1:8094872-8121614 GCA_026213755.1 Eurema hecabe | reverse complement strand
AATGGGCAACCTTCATTATTATTTCAACCCTTATATATAAAGCATTGTATACGTAATTTCTATGTATAAGGCTCGGTCTAGAAACCTCTTTATTGTATTTATTAACCGTATTTATGCATGTATTATTAAATAATTTATTTATTTACTTATAATGAGGACCAACAAGTAGGACAACAATTTATGATTGAATCTTACAATTTCTCACCAGTACTTTAATAATAGACATAGATGCCCTAAAAATTCGTAAACACATTCAATATATGAAATTTGTTGGAAAATTAAACAATTATTACCTATTATTCTTATGATTTATACTTATACTTAATATATCTCCTCTTATTTTACACTAGCTGTTGCTCGGAACTGCGTCCCCGTCGGATCTATTTCTATTATTATGGTATAGTGAGTCAATCTTAGAAGATAGACACATACTGTCGCGGACTTTTTTTTAGATCATTTAAAGAGGAATAATTCTTTCATACATATTTTTTTTGTATCTTGGACCGTTTTCGCAGCGCACGCAAAGGAAGCCCACAAAGATGAATAATTTTCCCCGTTTTTTCCATATTTTCCATTATATCTTCGCTCCTATCAGTCGCAGCGTGATGTTATATAGCCTAAAGCCTTCCTCGATAAATGTTCAATCCAATAAAAAAGAATTTTTCAATTCGAACCAGTAGATCCTGAGATAAGCGCGTTCAAACAAACAAACAAACAAACAAACTCTTCAGCTTTATATATTAGTATAGATATAAACCTTTCTCTTGAATCACTCTTTCTGACATAGAAAATCGATTGCATAATTTGAAAAATTTAACAATTGACGACCGCTTGGCGCAGTGGTAGCACAACTGCTTTCTGCGCGAAGCGTAATGGGTTCGATCCCCACACCGGAAAAATATATTTGTAATTTACATTTGTATTTATCTGGGGTCTGGGTGTTGCTATGTATTGTATGTATGTATTTACAAAAGAAAAGTATGTATATGTAATTTATTCCGTTATGTAGTTGCCATAACACAAGCTTCTGCTTAGCTTAGAACTAGATGGCGCTGTGTATAAATGTCCTGAAAATATTTATTTATTTATTTACTATTCAAAGGGGCAGATAGAAGAAGAAAGGGAATTTGTTTTAGACTATGTAATAATTATCTTCTAGCTTCCGTCTTCTGTTTTCTTTATATGTATTTCTTTTTGTCTATAGAAGCTTGTCGTATGTTTTTGTTAGAGATAATTATTAATATTACGTCAGGCGAGCCTATAATTTTGTACGATTTAGCCTGAATTTAGGCATGGCTTTACTATCATAACATTTGTCTGATTTTTTTACTTTTTACATCCGAAACTATTATTAAGATAGTGACAGGTCTGTGATTTGTCGTGGGGGACGGTCCCGGGGGAAATCTCTGCTTATTAGCTGTCAATCGTGTTAATCCGACGACGATTCTTAAAAATCACGCCTTATTGGAGACATTTTTTTTTATTTATGATCAGTATGACAGGAGTGGGTGGCTATTTTTGTTTTTTTTTCAAAATCTGTTATAATTAGAATTAGATATGTATAAACTTCTTTATGCGGTAAAAAATTTAACTTTGTTAAAAAAAATTGAATAAAGTTTTTTTATATTCTGGAATAACTTAGATACTATTATTAATGTCCCTTATAAGTTTTATTAACAGTTTTATATAAAAAATGTCAAGAAGTATCATATACTATACTATGGTATTAAGTTTTCAGACATTTATTTATAAACAACTAGCTGTTGCCCGCGACTCCGTCCGCGTTTACTTTCATAAAAAAATTATTCCCCTGGAAACTGGATAAAAAGTATCCTATGTCCTTCTCCAGGTTCTAAACTACATCCCCACAAAGTTTCAGCCAAATCAGTTGAGCCGTTATCGAGTTATAAGTGAAGTAACTAACACGACTTTTTTATATTGTATAAGATATATAGAAAGGCATATATGTCAAAAGTAATAAAATAATAAATATTTTATTATTTATAATCTTGTATATCTTATCTAAATAGCTTACAATATGAAGCCGTATTGAGTTTTTTTTTCTATTTTCAAAATTGGAATGCTTGTCGTCAGATTTCCGATCGGATTGAAAATGGAGTCTCAGCGTAATTTCCTGAACGAACCGATATTTGCGCGCCATATTTCTTATACTTTTAATTCGACCAGACGTATTTCCCTTCTTCCATTCCCCGTTCCTTCCTGTTCCTTAATAATACTTATTTTGGTAAGAAACTAATAGCCTAACGTTTGAGTTTTATATGCATTTATTATATTACTAGCGACTTGCGCCGGCTTCGTTTGTTTATGCTATGCATGTCTTTGTCATTTCTCTTGAATCACTCTATCTATTAAAAATAAACCGCATGAGAATCGTTTGCTTAGTTTTAAAGATTTAAGCATATATAGGGACAGAGAAAGCGACTGTTTAAACTATGTAGTGATATATAGGTCGCGTCACGGATGTTTAGCGCTGGACGAGAATAGCTGCGCATCGGTAGAATCGCGCTCGTAATTGATGTATGGGTGTGAGAAAGACAACACGATTGGGACAACCAATCAACGCTCGCGCAGCCGACGATCAGGCGCTCCGCGCGCCGCGCCGTCCCCTCGATACCTTATTTTTGTCTTCTGCGCAAGTTTCGTTCAGCGCTAAAGATTCGTGACGCTACTTACAAACCTTATTTTCTTAAGTTTAACCGTAACTCCTACCCGCTCTAGAACACAGTTGATTTTTGGTCGGTAGAAGTCTGACATATGATCTTTTTTTCGAGGGTATTTTTGAGGGTCCAAGGGTATTATATAGGAGAATTTTGCCACTTTTAAAACTTATTTTGCTTACTAAAGACCTAAACATATTTTAGCCCAGACTATACTAAATATCAGAAACAATAAAACACTATAAATGAATACGTCTATCGTCTATGGCCTCGTCTATCTATCTGTAAAATATTAACGATCGCATCCATTAGGGCAATCTTTTTTCTGAGAGCACTGCATACAGACACTGATATAAAGTAAAAATGTGACATTTTATCTTTTTTTTTTTATCATGAACATTTATAAGAAAAAAAAAAGTGTTACTATAAAAATTATCTTACTTTTTTTTATAGTGAGTTTCTGGAAGTTTCTTTATTTATTTTTTATGTAAAAGCTAGCAATCGAGTATGAGGTTTTCGGACAGAAAGAGACTACCTATCTCCAATAAATCATCGAAAGATTCTCAGAACAAAAAAATGTATAAACCTAATATTACTTTAAACAAAATCTGACCCAGACTTGTGAATAAGTCTACTTACATAATATACTGAGCCCCGCGGTTTTACTCCTTCACTATGAGATAAAGAATACTCTTTAAAGCACGAAAATAACTGAATAATCGACCGTTTTTTTTCGTGTCAACGTATAACATTATACATATACATATGACACTCAAATATAATACTTTCCAATGGTAAACGTATTTTGAATATCGTTGTTTAAAAATAAATGAAAAAAAGTCCTATCCAGTAGCTTTACAATCCCACTGGTAGAACAGAAATCATAAGACGCAACTAAAAGCCAATAAATCCATACCGCATCGCAATAACTCACACTTCTGGCCGCACCCTAATTAGGGCAACCCCCACTGTTAACTTAACCACTACTTAATATAAGTGCTATACTTGACGTGTAAGAATGAAGACTTTCGTAACTTTACTCTGCTTCAATAAAGAAGAATTTTGTATTTATATTATTTAAACTAATTAAAGAGACATTTTACTATTTGAGCAGAATGTTTTCGAGCTTAAAACCTTATTTTTAAATGAATTCATAACCTTAAGTTTTTTAACAATTGCTACATGTTGCAGATACATGAAGGTATTCCTCCAAGGAGAATGCTATTATCTGGGACTTGCACGAACTCGCTTAACTTAACTCGAAGTCTTCCAAATAACTAAATAGGCATAGTTCATACTTACGTCAAAATATACAGTACCAATGTAAGTTTCACAGAAACACTTACATAGAACCTTAACTCAAAATATTATAAGCATAGGCTGTATTAATTAAACAGTAATATATTTAACGTACGTCTAATCAATCTCCAATACAATGGTATCCAGTTACGCGCATCATTAGGGAAAGGGTTACTACAATTATGAGACACACAGTACGTTTTATAGACGTATAAGGCTTAGACTGATAGGCCCTTAGTAATCGGTCCGCCGTCAGTAAAGCCAAAACTGTATATATGTAGGTGACAACAGCACGTTCTTATACTCGATGACACACAAGCCCACCAATAATGGTCCAGCTATGAGTCAATTTACCGTACAAATGTGGAAAAATTGAAATCTACGAGAAACATACGAATTTTAATGCAATGCACTGTTGTTACTAAATTGGCTAGGTTGTAGTGGCTTCACTTTGCATGCTCATACTACGGTTCTAGGTGTCATTATTCTATGGTTCGGTTTTCAATATTCTATGTAGAAGGGATCACTAGGTCGAAATATTAATGAGTAAGTGATATAAGAAACCTTTGATATCATGTCATGAAATTTGACAAAAGTAAGAAAAGGAAAAAATTACATTAATGAACTCTTAATCAATTAAATAGTTTAACTAATTTGAAATTAGCCTTTCGACTTCGCATCTAGGTTAAGAAGAGTGTGGTTAGTGTATTATTTTAAACATCTTGAGACATTGTGATTCCTTTTAAATGCAATCAAACAATGTAATCTTAACTCTTTATCATATTGCAGTAAACAGAAATTGTTACTTTATATTGAAAATAAATTCTAAATTAAAAAAATAAACAGGCAACATTATGGTCATAAATAATCTGTTTTAGAGCACACGTTAGCGAATGAATTGAAACAATCAGAGAATTTCCTCGTGATTTATGGCGGCTCCCACCTGCGTGACGCGTGGAACGCTGCGACACGCACGCTTATCAGACGAGAAAATCAATTGGCTCGCTGCTGTGAAACGTGCTCTTAGGACTTATGCTCGCCTGGTACATTACACCCAGATTTATTTATTTATTTATTTATTATACTTTGTTAAAACATATGGTACACATATTTAATACATTAAAAAATGTTAACTGGCGGCCTTAACACAACTCAGTGTTCTCTTCCAGGCAACCACAGAAAAAAGAAGAAAAGAAAGAGATTAATGCTGAATTATGCTGACGGTGGTTAGAACGTGCGAAGCGTGGCTGTAGTTGAAACATTCAACGTCAAATATTATGCCGCATAATGCGCTTAAGTTCTATAATTGAAAAACTATAATCAAAATCCATTGACATCTAGTAAATAGAAAAAAAGTTGATCTTCTAATCTGTCAAACTCTCAATTGACGTAGTCACACAATATGAACAGTTTTTTAAGTGTTTATTTTAGATATATTTTATTATAATGAGAATATGTTTAAAGTTGCTGATCATTATTGGAATGCTATCCTCTTGTGTTCCTTCCAATTTACCACCTAACGTTGGCACAGTGATCTTCACTCCCGAAGATCTGAATAAAGAACAATGGACAGAAAATGAAGTAGGCACATTACGTGCGAGACAATATTTCCAAAACCTCATTCCACCTCCTTACTTAACCAACACATTCAACGATGAATACTTGGATAACCTGTTAAGGTATTTCGAAAATTGCTTCAACGCTATCGACATCGCTGCTTACGACGGTGCTGAACAAGAAATGATGGACATAGCTCTTTCCGATGCTATTGGTGGATATATCAAGATATGGGTCTTACCGATAACAAAATACGCATACTACGGAGGAAGTATAAACTCCGATAATGCTATCAAAGTCTTTCAGCTCTACAGTAATATAAAGACCAACCTGAAAACTGATGGGAGATCATGGCGCGGCGTAGATGAAGGCATGCTTAAGTCTGTTTCCATAGATATTGCATCTGGTCCTCATGAATGGTTCACACGAAGCACTCATGATGCTTGCAACCGCTTAGCCTATTACGAAAAGTCAGATAAAGGATTACTTATACCTCTACCTTATATAAATTGGTGTCTTGAACCACAAACAATGTTCATACCTTTAAAAAATCGATCACTAGTTCAATTAATGTCTCCGAATTCCTCCTCAGCATTAGTTGACTATTACACCGTAGCAGCCAGTTGCGTTAACTCACAAAGCTATGATAATCACGATAATTTTGGTTCAAGATTTCAATCATGGCTCACGACAGATGTTGTACCGCATTTGAAAGATGATAATTTATACATTGCCTTTGGCAGCGTACTATCCTTGCTCAATAAAACTAAATCGTTCTATAAAGACGTTGCTAATTTCTGGGACAACAAATATAATTCGTTACAAAATAAAGCTGTTGCAGCTGGATGCCCGATTTCCTGGACGTCTAAAAAGTTTATGGTAATATTGATTTTAGTCCTTATAGAAATACTTTGGTGCATACCAGCTCTTTGTTGTATATGGTCGCAAAAAAAGAAAAAGAAGAAATGGTTCCAATTCTTCAAAAAGAAACCGAAACCAAATAAAAACATTCCATTTATAACCAAGAAAGACAAACATTTATTTCCTGGTGTTAAACTCTTTTTGAAGCCAAAAACCAGAAATTTGGAGGTGGACGTAGAGTTCCCTTCTTATGGACCAAAATACGTTACAGTCAAGAACGCCAAATCTACAAAGAATACTAACGATCACTGTACTCATGTCAACGAAATTCCTCATAAAAAAACCCTAGAAAAAAAAGTATCAAGATGCATGAAACCGACTGAAACCAATCCTCATAATTGTGAATGTGCTCCTAAGCGCAGTATCTTGAAACCCTCTAAGTGTTCTAAGAGCGTACCCGTACTAGCAGATCTGAAATCAACGAAAACAATGACACTGTACCAAGAGCATGAAATTAAAAATATATCGTACACACATGCATCTATATCGATGTCTAGAAGCGTATGTAAATGCGTCTCGCTAAATGACGAAGACAAAAACAAATGCAAGGAAACTATTACTGTAAAAGAAGAAAAACATAACCCTAGCTATGATAGAATTGAGACTAACAAAAACTTGAGTGCGAAGAAGCAAAATGCGACTGAAGAATCGAAACAGATTTCGTCTCGTTCATACGTTAAATCAAAATCTAGAAGTCTTAAGTTAAAAACACAAGAATCAGATGCCAAAAAGACATCGGAGACAAAGCGTGAACGAAAAGTTTCATCTCATCCAGTATCTAATGTTAACAATGACGAACCTCAAACTGTGGTTCAAGTCTCAAAATTACAGTCAACACGACCATATAAAAGTAAAGAATATACGAAAAAAATATCTCACACCACTACAACAGTTTCACAGACAGTGCATCCTAAACTGTCTCATAATAAAGAAGACAAACCAACAAAAAATATTATTAAAGACGACAAGTTAAGGGAAACTCGAAGAAAATCGCGAGTCCC
This sequence comes from Eurema hecabe, assembly GCA_026213755.1. Classification (NCBI taxonomy): domain Eukaryota; kingdom Metazoa; phylum Arthropoda; class Insecta; order Lepidoptera; family Pieridae; genus Terias; species Terias hecabe. Next base: position 8,114,158 of record JADANM010007051.1, on the reverse strand, counting down.
AAAACTGTTTAGATCCAAAAAAGTAAACGAATTAGATGAAAAAGATGTAAACAACGGTAATCATTCTAAACTACCGAATTTAAACATAAAAATTTATAATACACGAACTGACGTAGGTAGAAGGTATGATATTAGTAAAACTCCAAAACCAATTCAGCAAGTAAACGAGATTCAGAAAAGTACTGACTATGGCACACTTAATATAGATATAGATAATCCCCAAACAGACATAGAAGTTGATATTACAAGTTATAGATCGAAAGCAAAGCCCAGTAAAATACCAAGGAGAATAATATTTAGAGATCGATCGTCCTTGAATTCTTCTAACCCTTCAGCCACTACGCCTAACAAATCACTTCCCAAGAATTCAAAGACAAATTTTAGATCGAACAACACTACGTTAGATGATTCTGCTTTACCTAAACTGTCAAAGAAAAATGACAGGTTGAACAGTACGTTGTAGGTTTTAACTATTTAGATGTGCAAGCCGTGCTTATTGTAGTAAAGTTTGTTGTTTAATTTTATGAAATATATTTTAAGCGTTGTAATGTTTCTTTCAGTTATAATTCCATTCCTTCGTTATTGATAATTAGTTCTGTTGTTAGCGCAATTGCATTAATTTTAAAATGTATAATGTTATCAAAGGCTGGCAACTCACTCCAGTGTTGATGGATAACGACAACTTCTATTAGTATTATATTATGTCATGGCTTGTCTTTTTGTTTGTCTTTTGGATATATATTTTCATCTTTAGATTGTAAAATATTATATAATAAAGATTTCGATATTGTTCTATAAATCTTATAACTTAACAAATTCATCGGTTTTGAAAAACATAGTTTTAGATTATAAAATATTATTTTATGCCACTTTACCTTAGAACATGTCCATAGATTTTAAAAGGAATAAAAAGAATCCATTGTATTAATCTATAAACTTACCTATCCTCTTGCAAGAGTAGTTCATACAACCTAACATCATGCAAGAGTAGTCCATACTCCATACAATCTCACAATCTATAATACAAGTTGGACTGTACAATTCACAGCACCCAAATAAAGCGTCCTCCACACTTGGCAGTCCTTACTAATCACTTTGACAAATTTATTGCCGCGATCCGGGAGTATTAGCCGGGGCGGGTGAGTTATTGTATATTTTGCTCAGGTGCCGCGGAGACCGCTAATCTGTCATTACGACTCCACTTAGCTAATTGTACTCGGACGCTGGTGAGGGCAAAAAATTCTGCGGCTTACGGTTGAAAAATGAATGAAAAGTTGCCATATCATTGGTATTTAAATGACTCGAATTTCAATCGTGCACCTACCTATGGTATGCATGAACTTTAAAAAATTAAAAAATACATTAGACTGTAACTAAACGGAACATACATATTCCGACATTTGTTGAAACAACAACACATTATTATCTTGACTTAAAGCGAAAATTTAAATCTATCTACACTACATAATAAAGGCGAAAGTTTATGAATGTTTGTTACTTCTTCATGTCTAAACGGCTAAACTGATTTCGATAAAATTCGGTATAGAGTTAGCTAACACCCTGGATTACCACATGGAATACTTTTTATCCAGGTATTACTCCGGTACCGGGAACAACGCGGGTAAAATCGCGGGCACGGCTAGTACTAAATAATACAAACCATTTATCAGTTTCGTAACTTACTATACGAGATACAAAGTAATCCACTGCCATAAACAAATTAATTAGCCTCTCAAGTATTAGTGGGGTCCTCGCCATAAATATCACGCAGACCACCAATGTTGTGGGATTACGAACAATTGTCCGGGATAATCCCCGATTGACACGGGATTTGCGGACAAATCGTCCGGCTTGTTCGCTAATTTATGGTCACCGTTTTTAATTTGGGTCCATCTGGACGGTGTGGGCGAAATTTATGACCATACTAGCGGTAGCCATGTAAAGCGGTAAGCTTTACTCGTGTTGGAGATAAAATTATATAATTTTTCATGCTACGTTATATTATGAATGTTCTCAATAGTTTGTAGTAGATTTTCCTTTATTATCATATTTCTTGTCTATTTTCTGTTTATTTAAAAACTAGCGACTGTATTATGCAATGGACATAAACCTCTTAAATCACTCTATTTATTAAAAAACGCGAACGATGTCGCGTAGTTTAAAGAAGAAAGAGACATAAGAAAGCGAAATTTTTAAACTTTAAAGGATTATTTGTATGATATATTGAGCTTGGAACTCTTTTTTCGTAAAACAGTTTGCTTGCAAGAGTTGAATTACTTTATTGATATTATTGTTATTTTGGGTTTTTTAATATAATTTTAGTCATTTACTTTTGATTTTTAATAAAATATTATTATTTCCAAACCAATGATAAACAATTGTTTTGTAATACTATGACTATATCGAAAACAAATTTGACCTTAAACCTTATACGACTGAAAAAATTATTATCTTAAAATATATTTTTTTTAATATAAAACATAACCATCTCTCCTTAATTATAATAACGAAATAAGAACCCGCAAAAACCAACCTATAGACTGTTAAAATAATACCATAAATTTGGCCAAATTTCCCCGTTATCAGTACGGAGCGGCGAAAGAACTCCCTAAATTAACCCGTTGACAAGAATTCGCTAGCAACAAACCGAAAACGTCGACTCACGGCTATAATTTAAACAATCTCCCTCCCTTGTTTGCACAGAAACTTGATTTTCCTTAAAAACACTTACAACTTTATTATTCTAAGACGTCTTTGTTGATAGGGCTGCGTGAGTGTAACAAATTATCAACAACAAGAAATTATGGTTTTTATTTGATTCTTAAAGCAATGATGATTTTATTATTTCAGAGCTAATTCTACCCATTATGTATTGATAAAACTATTGTATTGTATTGAACTTAATAAACTGTGAACTATTCATGTTTTTTTATTTCGGGAATAAATAGCTATAATGGGTCTGTACGAGTCTAAACGGTAAAAATCAACATCTTGTCATAGTTTTATTCATTGTTATTATATTACGTCTATTTAATAATAAATAAATTTACCAATTTTAATCACAAAACCACAATTTGGCAATATTTATATTTACCAAAACAAATCTATTTCATTACTAACAGCCCTAGCGATCGCGTCCCAATGCCATAAGATCGTAAGTGTCAGCAAATATTTCCTTAGTAATTGTGGTAGGTTTAATTAAGAACCGTAACAAGGTCCTTTGGGACGTGCCCAAGATATCACTATCTTAGATTCCAGATGTCACGTGAAAAATGACACCTCGCTGCTTCTGAACTTGATAATTAGCGAACAGCTTGATAAGCCGTTAATTTATGGTTTAGAAATTAAGATTGCTTGGCTTGAGAATTGTTTTAATATGACCTATTTTGTAGCTAATGGGTTTATACATACATCATCGTTTTTTTTAAACACTGTTAGATTATATTAGACTAGCTATTGCCCGCGACTCTAAACTTACTACATATTACTTGATTCAATTTAACTTCATTGACAATCTGACAGTGACATTGACAGTTAAAAAAAAGGTTGATTCCATTTTTATATGCCTATACGGAATGCGTTTTTTTAATTTTATTGGTTTTCAATACCCTTATAAAAATTCCATAGTATTATCAATATGTTTGTCTTTAAATAATAACAATTATTATTACCAAAGGACTTAAATCTTCTAAGTTAAACCAAACAGTCCTTTACCGACATCTTTATATCTGTTAAGAGGCAATGTCAACAGTCTCAATAAACTGTGAACCATCCATTATAACTTGACCTTTGAATTTGTATAACATTCCTTAGGTACGTTCTCATTATTTAAAGGTTTTCCACTACAAATAGGAGGGAGGGGTCACGTTTAAATGGTTGACGACAAATTGCATACAAGGGGAGTTGAATTAATCACGCAGTCCAATTTTGTGGAAACAATGCGTGGTAGCAGCAAATTGTGACATGCCTTACTTGTAACCGCATTAATAAAACTATTTAAATCGTTTTATTAATGCAGTTTTGATTAATATAAAAAGATTTTGTTTATAAGTAAGTTGTTAGAATAAATAATCTGTGGTAAAAAAAGTAACGTTCTAAATGTCTAAAAGTATTATATTAGTGATCAACGAAGTCACAAACAATTTTAACGAAATATTAAAAACACGTACCTAACATTGAATTTACTAATAATGACTAGGGTAAAACATATTAGAAATGAAGTCAATTATTTATGATAACTAACTAATACACATTTAGATCATTTTAAATATCGTGTGTATTCAAAAATGATTTTAAAAGAAACGCGTGCAGCAATTTATTTAAGACACAACGAGAGACATCCGCCGACACGTGTTTATAAGGACTTCTTTAATTTGTATTTCCTTTACATTTAACTGTTTTTATTAGCACTAAGTAGATTGTTTGTGAACTGGTCTAGTGGAACTAGATTAAATTGTTGAGATGCTTTGACTTTAAGAATGATTTTGTTGTGGGAATTTAGTAAATTGTTCTCTTTGTTGTTTTTTGTTTTGTTCGTTATAGTAAAATTTAGAAAAATACAATATGTTGTTCTATTAATTACTTACTCATTGATCGGCATTTTAAATCTGCTTTGTTAATTTAGAAAATAATAATTGACTTACTACAACATTTTATTAAATTTCTTAAAATGATTTTTCTTCATTTAAGGTATTCCAAAAATTTACCGTTTATAAATGCTTTCTCTATTAAATATTACAATGTCAATAAAAACATAATGATATTATCGTGAACGACATATCAAGTAAACACAAAACCAATTATCATTCAATATTCCTTCCGCCCAAAACACCTGGGCTCAACCCCAACGCTTGACAATTAAAAAAAAAAACGGAAGTAGTTTCCGGTCCAATTCCCGCGTCCGGCCGCGATTGGTCGACGTGACCTTTGACCCCACCCCACCTGCACATACATATAAAATATACCCTCCTACGTCTATATGTAACCCGCTCGTGTTTATGATCGCCTGGTATCGACTTAATATTTTTGCATAAATTAATATCTGATTTTAAATTAGTTGAATTTCTACGTATAATATAAGTAAGCTAGACGCGCTTCGCAGTGTTACCCGTACTTATGCATATATTATAGGTACACATAAAACTTCTCTTTATAGCAAGCACTCTATCTGAAAATCGGTATCTGAAAAACAGGACAGACAGAGGAAAATTACCCTTTACACTATGCAATCATATCATTCATATCAATTAAGTCTATTTGCTATAACTTTAATTCAGAAGTCAGAAAAAACATCACTGTCGTGAACTTAAAGAGATTTTAAATATCAGTCCACTAATGTTTTCTTGTCGTTTTCTCGCGGAGATATGAAAGACCAGCTCAGCAAACATTGAATTCTTTAAACAATTCCGTATTTAGCATAAGCTTTAAATCTGTATCGTAATGATTTACGATTATTCTGTTATCGGCCCTAACTTGAGTTCAAGTGGATAATGCTAATGACTACTTATTGTTAATTTTACTTTGAAGATATAATAAGATTTGTAGCTGTATTTTTTATTTATAAATAAGTTCCTCCTAAGTAATTATTGTGTGCTCAGACACTTATAAAAAATTAGGATATTATATTCAGATAATCCTTATTTTATGTATCACGCTAAGCTGAGCTTGTGTATGCTTACCTATATCTTTAAAATTACGTAACCGATTTTCACGCTGTTATTTTTAGCAGATAGAGTGATTCTAGACGAAGGTTTATGTGTATAATACAGGCATAATATATGAGTGCGAAGCCGGGGCTAATCGTTAGTATAAATCGCGTCACGGATGTTTAGCGCTGGACGAGAATAGCTGCACATTGGTAGAATCGTGCTCGTCATTGTCGTATTGGTGCGAGAAAGACAACACGACTGGGACAACCAATCAACGCTCGCGCACCCTACGATCACGCGCCCCGCGCGCCGTGCCGTCCTGTACCTTACCTTATTTTTGACTTCTGCGCAGGTTTCGTTCAGCGCTAAAGATTCGTGACGCTACTTATACACAACAAAGTTTAAGCATACCGATCTCATTCCCGTCGTGTCGTTTAGTGTTTGAATGTCACCACATTGTTAGAGGCATTATGGAATTGCTCGTAAATCATAAGGTCCGTCCAACCTACACTAGCTGTGCAGCGCTTACATTGTATTAACAATGATTGTAGACCTTACCACATGAATATCTTACCGATGATTGAGCTATTATTTCGTCTTCATAAATTTTCAACTGTTGGCTTTACCCTAGCTAGTCGTGTCCCGCGGTTTTTCTCACGTTTAAAGTTTTACCCGTATCTCTACCTGATTGTATAACTATTTATCTCTGATGATATGGTCTGCCCATAGACAATCGCAAAGCTAAGTCACGAGTAAATTCTGTAAAGAATTGGATTTGTGGTAAAAACTAAAAAAAACAAACCGGATAGAGGAAAAATGGTCCTCCGATGTTCCTAATTACTCTAACAAAACGTAATTACGTCACTAATATTGCCTTTGACGCTAGTTTTTTTGGTTCAATGAAATCACGTTCATAAAATTTTATCATCAAAAAATTTCTATAGAAAATTGCATCTCCTATTTGCTGTACCATGTTCAACATAGTAAAAAATAGCTAGTTTCCTTCCTAAAGATCTAGACTATACGTCTACCGAATTTCACCAAAATCAGTTTAGTAATAACATAAAAAACGCAATAGACAGACAGCAACATCACATTTATAATATTAGTAAGGACCAGACCGTCTTCCGTTTCTTTCTGTCAAACGAAAGGTTACATAAGTCAGAGAGGGTGATAGCATTGGCAATTTGTGTTGAGTCGTTCGCAAGAGATTTATACGTTCATTTGTAAATAATGAAGGCGCCACTCGTTGTTATAGAGTTCTATTGTGGACGACCTACCAGTCACTCAGGGTTGGTGCGGTATATGGAGTTAAGATTAATAAAGCTACATATACAGATAAATCATTGATGGAAATACTAACGCCTGACGGTAAAGTTTAGCAAATGGTTCTTAATGGGTTTCTTTTAAAGTTAATAGGAATAATTATTTGGGTGTTGCTACGTATTGTATGTATGTATTTACAAAAGAAAAGTATATATATATGAAATTGATTCCGTTATCTAGTTGCCATGACACAAGCTTCGGCTTAGCTGGGGACTAGATGGCGCTGTGTATAAATGACCTGAAATATTTATATTTATTTACAATTTGTATTTGGAAAGTGTAAGGTAAGTATGATAAACAATGAACACTTATCAATATATTACAATAAAATAACTCCATAGTATAAAACAAAGTCGCTTTCTACTTAAATTTGAGTATTCTTCACATAAACATCTACAATCACTCTATCTGCTAAAACCGCATGAAAATCCGTTGCGTAGTTTTGTAACATTTAATCATGCAAAGGGACAGACAAAACAAAAGCGACTTAGTTTAAAATTACGTAATAATATAGAAGGATCTAGCCGTCAAGATCGTTTACTGTTTTATTTAAATACGATGAAATAGAACGATTGAACATTCAAGATCGTTTGACAGTTTGCTAATAACAACATCATAAGCAGCCCTATTTGAAGGCCAATTACTTAAAGTCAGTATGCAAAACGCAGATATGTCTCGGGACTAGGGACTACACCTGCTATTGTCTGTGCTGCGTCAACCTCCATTCTTATACAGTTCGCTAGAATGGGGTTAGTACTTATACCTAATAGCGTTTTTAAACAGCGTGTTTAAAAGCTTATTTTGTAGCGTGTTTGTTTAAGAAAAGTGGGGTGTGATAATTTTTCTCATTTAGCATTTGAGTTGGGGATTCAATGTAATGTAAAACTATAGAAAAATAAAGATGTTGTGTGTGATAATATTGTTTTCTTTAAAATTGTTAAAAAAAATAAGTTTTTTACTAATAGAAAACCAGAATTTTGTCATACCATAGTTTAACTTGTTAAAGCTGTTAAAAAGTTAGGTTAACTTTTTTGCAGACGGAACTGGAAGATACAGTTAGTAATAGTAATTTAAGATAGATATATCAAACATACGCACAACAAAGTAAAAACTTATTGATTAAAAAGCACAAAAGTAATACATGAATGTAATAAGTACACAATTTTATCAACAGGTGGTAATAATAATAGAAAGAGATATCTTCTAGACAAATAAAGTCTTCTAATCATATCAGAAGACTTTATTTTAATGTACTTGATACTTCAAAAATCATATCTAAATAGTTTTTTAAATACATATCTATTAGTTTATTGATAAGTACCTACTTTAGTATTAACGTACTTTTACGTACGTTTGCGTTACTCAATATTTAACCTCCATGTTCCTAATAAGCAATTTTATAGGTCAGTAATTCATAATACCCTAAACTAACAATAGCTCAAACATATCACCTAACAGCTAACTTATCATGGCAACGAATATTGTGTACTCGGCTAATTGGTGTGACGTCACGGAATTTCATTAGCCGGCCTAGCCCGGGATTAGAATGTCCGAACTATTGTTCATTGAGTTATGGCTGGACGTGTTGCGTGTAAAGTTTGGGCAACTGGCCGGTTGTAAAGAATCTTATTAAATGAAATATATACTTGAAAATCGGTTAAACCAATGATGGCAAGTAGGCATGAAATGTGATTATGTGGGAAAATCTACTACGAACTTTAGATAATATTAAGATATCGTAGTAAAATAATTCATATAGGTACTTTTTAATTTATTTCTTTTCTTTTAGTAGCATCCTCGTGGACACCGATGGACCTAGGTAAAAAGATTATAAGGTTATGTCTGGCTTCTACCGACCAAAACCGTCTTACTGAATATAATGAATAGCCTAAATAAACGCTTTAAAATATATCATAGTATTTCAAAGTGACAGCAGGAATCTAGGATTCTAGGATCTTCTAGCTAGGCTAGTTTAGTATTTGATATTTTTTATCTTTACCTGTTTTAAAATCCGTTATTTTCTTTGTCTTCTTGCACCAAAAATGTTATAAAAGCTCGATAGAAATAATGATAAACGTTTCCATACAATAAATGGATGAATCATAACATGAATATACAATATAGTTTGAGTATTGATAATTTATTAACAAGTTGATCATATTCTAAGAATCCAAATCATCTTAATTTGCCACAACAAGATGGCCGCCAAGACCTTAAATTGGCGCGATTGGTCGAACTAATTGTGTGAAATATGCGTCCAGTTGTATGGGATATTACGAGCTCTGCTCCCGGCGATACCGGGATGACATTTTAATAGAAACGTTAATGTCAGTGGCATGTGCGATGATGTATTGTTTAAGAATTCATTGAGAATCGAGTGCTTTTGTGGAGTTATTTATTAAAGAACTATATTTCTCCGCCTTTTGATAAAATTGATTTTAATGTTTGTTTTCTTTATGATAGATACATCAATAAAGTGTTTTTTATTTGTTTTTTTTTATTTTATTCACGACAAAAGAATCTAATTTATACGATTAATGTAGCAATATTAAAAAAAAGACTTGTTAAAATTGAAACTTATGTTTTTATCATCTGTAGATTTACCTATGCTGTTTACGCTAAGCAAACTTCCTTTTTTGACATATGTCCGATTTATTATAGTCTATAAAACAAAAATTATAAAATTGGTAATAATAATTGTAAATGTGTATGTATATATATATCTCTTAGGACGTCACAAATAAAACTGATTCCTTTAATTGAATTACGTCAGCTATACAAACAAACTCTCTTTCAAAAAAGAAATTTAAAGTGTTGCCAATAAAAAAAACTCCCTAAACCGACAATAGTAGTCAACAACGTCTTAAAACGATTACAGACAGTCGTCAAGGTGTAAAGAGGGAGAACACGCAAATCGCATTAGATATGTTAAATCTCGCTCCTTGGGGGCTACAGAGTTTTTTTCGCGTCATTTTTATTCGTATCGCTTACTTTTCAGATTATTGTGCTGGTAACATTAGCATAGAGAGTAGAGCGGTTGGAGTTTTTGAGTGTTGCCCGCTGTTTGTGTATTCACTTCCTGCTTTATTTTCGTAACATATTATGAAAAGAAAATTTGTCCTATTTACTTAAATACTTAATTATAGAAGCTTCGGTTTTATCTACTTACTAGAAACATTTTCCTAATATTAATAAACCTATTGAACGTATCATATGGAGAAATAATTTTCAAAGCTCAACGTGATCTTTCAAAGATTAATTTTTGCAAATTAACTAGCATACATACAAACGAAAATTTTAAGCTCTATGCTTACATAAATTCTTAATTAAAATTACCTTTTAAATAAGTTTTTATACTTAATGTTATTTAAGTATCAAAACCTAATAGTCCAACTACAAGATTCCTATTTCAGAATCTTTCAAGTTGCATTTTAAATTTACTTAAAGTACTTTATCGTAAAAATGGCCATATTTGTACTTTTAAATCTTACAAGATATTTTACTTAAATTAATATTAAAGGTATATTTTGTAAAATATAGTATACATAAACAGTATATTATAACAACATTTATAATAAAGTATAATACATAGGTACATACACATTGATATTATTAGTGGGTAACTTTATAGCACTAAGGTTGGCTGTAAGATATTGCTTACAGTTTAAAGGTAATTATAATAAATATTTTTAGGACATTTATACATAGCGCCATCTAGTTCCAAGCTAAGCCGAAGCTTGTGTTATGGCAACTAGATAACGGAATAAATTACATATACATTACTTTTCTTTTGTAAATACATACATACAATACATAGCAACACCCAGACCCCAGAAAAATACAAATGTAAATTACAAATATATTTTTCCGGTGTGGGAATCGAACCCACGACCCTTCGCGCAGAAGGCATGTGTATTACCTACTGCGCCAAGCGGTCGTCTTTACTAGTTATCTTTACTAATTTAATAAATAATGTTAAATTGTTAAAAATTGCTATAACTTCTATACAATTAAATCAGTTCTAATAAGTACCTATCTCGTGTAATAAGTAATAACCTTCAGGCTCTTACATTAGCATGTAAAAATTAATATTTCTACTAAAATAAATGAAATATAGAAGTACTATAAACATGGAATTACAACTTTAGTCTTAGAAAGCATGTTAAAATCAATATTTCTACCAAATTGACATTATTTAAGAACATAAAATTACTACAAAAATGAAAAGAGGTAATGCCAGCAGATAGCGAGGGGTGACATTTATCCGATTGTACACAAAGGGGTAAGGGACTCGTGAAGGAATCGCCAAGCCAAGCGTAAATATCTTAAAAAGTACCCAAATTATTGTCTCCGTCAATGACTGCAAATGCTAGGATAATAATATATTTCTATACCTATTTATTTGTTTACTTAAAACTCGAAGCCGGGCCTGCTCATTAGCTTACAAGAAATGTAAACTAGTGACTAGGCCCGGTTTCGCACGTGTTAGATTTAAAAGAATTTAGTTACCAATAAGCTGATTATTAAGAAATTCAATTAAATAAACAAATTAATACAATTATTAAACAAACATTAACCGTTAAGTTAAATTATTACTATTATATAGGTACGTTATACGATGAATGTGTGTGCAAACAAAATCTTCCTCTCGTATAAGTCTATCTGATAAAAAAACCGTATCAAAATCGAGCAACTTTATTTTACACTATGTAGTGATAATAACTATCATAATAAGACAAAAATAAATAGTAAAAATGTACGAAACACGAACTTATTGCTCAATAGCAATCTTTGCCAGACAATTTGTGTAATAAAATAAAATAATTAACTCTTTTGATTTCCATCTATGTATGAAGATTTTGAAAAACAGGTCATACTAATGTGAAAATGTCAGTCGATTATGTATTATATAGATGCTAATTGAACTGTCAAGAAACATAAAACACGATGTTTTATTTTGAGTCACAGGTGTTAATAATGATCTCTTTGAAAGGGTTGCCTCCCCTCGATATTAACTCTTATTTCAAAGATAAGACATTCCGCAGAATAAAGTTATCATAAATTCTTAACCATTATAAAATGATCTTTGAATTTTTAACTTTAACAAGTGTTTTGTACCAAATTTTAAAATCGCAGAGATCAAATGTAACTGGTTTATTATTTACAGCTTTAACAAATCCGACTTAATGATTTGAAATTACGACTGAGTTACAAATAATTTAGATTACACCCTTTTATTGGCTTGTTTTATGTTTTAGTAGCCGCCCTGCAGTTTTACCCGCGTAAATTGGCTGGGATTGAAAGCTTCTAGAATCTTCTCTTCTTGTATGCTTAATGCATTGAGTAGTAAATACTAGATAGTTTGCGTGAATTAGTGACTCACATACTATCCTCTTTGTAGGAAAGTTCTACTTAGACTACCCATGGACCTCGGGGAAAGGACCATGGACCGAGGACTTCTAGCGACCAAAACCCCACTGTGTTCCATTCTTCCGCAGCGAGTGGGGGTTCGTGGGAGTATGCGAACTGCGAAGTGACCCCAGCCGCTGCGGTAAGACGGAACACAGTGGTGGTTTTCTACGAGGACATGGGCAATATATGAGGAGTTCCCCCATTAAAGTGAGGAACATCCAAGGAATTACTTTACTAGATATATTTTTATAACTACAAGACAATTGCCGAAAAATGTCACCGACTTAACCACACATTTTACGATCGGAATGACCTTTGAATGTAAGCCATCGTCTCCAAAGGTCGTGCTCTTCGCGGACACCAAATGTCGTGGCCTTTGAGCTTCCCCTAGGAATTATAGCTAATTGTTTTTTTAAATGACTTACTGGTAGTGAATTAGGCGGGGCGTAGCAGTACAATTATTTCTTTCTCTATATCGATATGTTTTTGAAACTGCGGAAGCATTTACAAACTCTTTAGAGACGTCGTAAACGCGTACCGGCTTTTAAGAGAAAGAAAGAAATACAAGGAAGACAAAAGGGTAAGGGAATTATGATGAACTTAATATATAAAACCATATTATTTGACAATATTTTATACGTAAAAGTATGAATGTATGAAAAATTAAAAATAATGAAGCTTGATTAATAATTAATTTGCGTCGTGAAATGGATCGCATGTTATTCGAAATTTAAAATGTCCGCCGCGGTCCCTCACCTCGGATGACAGATTATACACAAGGGAGTGATCAAATTGCTCGTTGCGTGACGGTTTATATTATCTATATTGTTATTGTAAATCTTAGAAGGAAATCTTAGTGTCCGTTTGAACTAGTATTTAAGGTTAGGTAAACTCTTTAAGTAACTTCAATTTTATTATTAAAAAATAAATTGCAACGTCATTGCTAGTTTAAAAATGACAGGCGCAAATTCGAAAATAATTGGATTCATTCTATACTTTTTTAGATTATTTTTTACATTTAAAACGTCCAGAAATTAGCTCCTACAAACACAAAAACTATAGACTAAAATGTCACAAGGACTTATTCTATGATATAATATTCGTAGGTATAGACTATAGATTCAAAATAGTGCCTTATGTCAAATCTATTAACTAACGCGTATCCATAGGCCATAAACAAATAAACTAAGCCCATGTTTACCTAATATATAAGTACATTTAGTTGTATCAAGATCAGCGCGATCCATCATACAATATTATTGAATTACGACCCTCATTCCGCGACCCATCCAATTATGGAGTAATTATAATTATTACACTTTCTATTTGCTTGTTACTGCACTATGCCATGTGGTGTTTGCATTGTCTTTATAAATATTAGACAACTAGATGAAAATTGGTCTCTTCTATATTGGTTTCTTAAAATATTTTGTCTAAACATTTGACCTAATATTTTAAGACATAATTGTAGACTGTAGTGGTTTCAGAAATACGACGTTACATACATATTTCGTCGCCTAAAACTGTTATATTGTGATAGAATTAGATGATGTTGTCGATGACGTTAATCAAGCTATAGTCTATGTCTGCATCAAATTTCATCGAAATGTATTTAGTAGTTAAAGTGTAACAGACATATAAATAGAAAGAGTGACTTTCACTATAAGATGATTGGATTCCTCTTAAGGTTTTTTAGAGTGATTGAAATTAAAGCTTAGTTACTTAGTTGCATATTTAACGCATTTTCGAAAAGTTCTTATGAGTATTATCTTTGTAATACAATTTGTTATACCTCATCTTCTTTATAGCAACCAAATACTGGAACATATATTAAAAAAAACAAACCTACCATTCATCTTTTAATCATAGAGCATACTATAGAGTATAGACCATAGTGAACGGCAAACTTTTCGTGAGCCGGGATTCCGTTTCCGCAATGTCAATTTTTAAAACGATAAACCGTGTATGTGTAAGCGTGTGTGCGTTTCGTATACATATGTGTTAGTGTATGTGTATGTGTGTGTGTGTGTGTATGTGTATGTGTGTGTGTGTGTGTGTGTCTATTGTGTCCCACACGTGACACTGAAGGGGTTTCGAGTGCGCTTTTTCAATTTGCCGCCGCTAATGTGGAATAGAGTAAGCCGTTGAGCAGTGTTAATTTAAATTTATTTAAGTATGTTATTAGCTAGTGCTATGGTTTTTTCTATTGTGTTTTTTTTATGGCGATAAGGATTTGAAGAGTATTCGATTAGATAATATTATGTATTTTTACTACGTCTCGTGTCTTTACTGTTTGATTTCAAATCATTGTTTACTGTTTTATCAAGCGTTTAAAAATATAAGTTAATATTTTTTTTTATATATAAATAAATATAATAGGGGGCAAACGAGCAAGCGCGTCACCTGATGTTAAGTGATCAGCGCCGCCCATGAGCACTCGCGTTGTCACGAGTGTGTTGCCGGCCTTTAAAAATAATAGAAATGCGGTCATAGTTTAATAGTATATTATTTTTTTGTATACTTATGAATGAATTATCTTTGAAATATAATCCAGTAAGAACGAATTTAACTGTGTCCATAGATACTACATATTATCATTAGCATTATCTCAAATAGATGTGACTTAAAAATCCATGTAGATTTATTCTAAAGAAGAAACATCTTTAGGACCAGAATAATCGGTCAGAAACTCACGTTTCAAAGAATAAAAAATTACGGCAGCTCCATAACTTTTTCTGTTCTTAGTCAAATCAAGTTCGTGTAATAGTGAGACATTTTTTCAATAGTCTGTTGAAAAACCTCCGCGGACAGAGTGCAGCGGAAATGAAACGGAGCATATGTCGATTGGATCGCTCGCCGAAATTGTAGCGCGAAAAAATGTGTTCCCGAACGATGCCTGTCATCCGTGGCGGGAATTTTGAATTTAGAACTTTATTGGAAAACGCACCTGGTATAGTCTATGCCCTATATATGGTAAACGACAGCAATAAGGTTTGATATGAATATTTTATGACAGTAGACAAATAAAATTGTTAAGAGAAATTGACGGTTTATACATATTGTTATTTTACATTAAAAAACATTACTGAGTAATTTAATTAGAATAAATTGGAATCAAATTATTTTTAATTGAAAAAAAGAACAACAATACAACAAACTTTAATGAGAAATTAACTGAAAAATTGAAATCACCGAGCGTAAATGAAAAATTAAAAAAGTCCCGCCGGAAACGGTGGTACGGCCATGTTTCATCTGAAACGTAACGACCTTAATTACCAGATGCAAAAAATTAACGAACGCTATGTTTATTAATGTGAGCTAAGAAAAGACGAATGTTTTGTGTAATTTTCTGTGAAATTATTGGGCTTGTCAAAATTACTAATTAATTGTAATAATTTTAACTATTTTTTAGAGGTTGTATTGAAGTTATATAACTCTTGATATTGAACTCGTACATATTTATTTGATATCTAATTAATATGTACGAATTATATTATATATTATGTCAAAATCTCAGTCTTCATCGTCGTATGTCAAAAATAACCTCCTATTTTAATATGCTTACACATTTTTGACCAGTTATGGGTATAATAAACTTGTAATTGTTTATTGTTTGGTTGTCTGGAAGAAACGGCTTACAGACATAAGGCTGCCATTTACAAGCGGAGTCTAGTATTCTTCTCTTTTATCCTATCCGTATGGTTGTCTGGAAGAAACGGATAACAGCCATAAGGCAACCATTTACATGTGGAGCCTGTAGGTATACTTCTGTATTTCTGTTTTTGTATATGTTTATCTCTTGTTACTACCTACATGTTATAAAGAATTTATGAATACATATAAATAAACACGAAATTTTGTGACTATATATTATGTAATGCTATGTAGTGTGTTTACTGCTCTGTCACTCAAAATATACTGAATGGCTTGGCTGAAATGTATGATTAACGAAAAGGATATTTTTTACGTGAAGAAAGTATTATTTTAGTTTCTTTTTTTTCTCAATATGTTATGATCTGTTATCTTTTTGTTGTGTGGTTTTGGGGGGAGACCTAGTGTCCTGAAATACAGGCCAAAAGCTAAGTTTAGGCACCAGTCTCCCACAATATGTTACTAAAATTATGAACACTGTATTTTCCTATTGTTATGCATATTATTGACAAGAAAACGATATCTACGCAAGTGAACCCACGGGGCGCGACTAGTATTTTTATAATGTGATAAAGGGGCGAGTCATGATTTCTGACGACACTATCTTGAAATCCTCTTGCGACCTAGTTGTCTGTCTGTACGGGGTTGCATAGGGTTGCTGCTATTTTATTTTTATAACATATTATGATACATGTCTACATCATTGCGAACACCTCTTCCATTTTTTTAGCAAATTGTCTAGCATAGACTGATAGTCCCTTAATAATCGGTCCGCCGTAAGTGAAGCCAGAACTGTATATATTATGTATATCAAAGCCCTAAGTTGATAACAGCACGTTCTTATACTCGATGACACGCACACACACTCACCGATAATGTTGTTGATATAAGATATTTACCATATAAATGTGGAAAAATTTAAACCCAGGAAAAACATACGATGTCGCGATGCACAGTGGCGATGATCTATTTATTTAAGCAGACAAAATTGTCTTTGTAATGCGTTCACTGTGAGTGCTCGCTCATATTTCGATACTTGGTGAACTATTATTCTTTGAATATAACTATTATCTACATAAAGCGCCTCTTTGACTATGAGCCATATATTCCAGGCAACCCAAAATTAAAAAAAAATAGTATTCAATTGATTATAAAAATAGTATCAATAGGTATTATATGAAAAAAAAAACACGTAGTCGGTAAGAACGAATTTGATATCAAATAACAAAACAATAAATAAAAACAAAAACAAACTTCACGCTTCTTTCCAATATTACAACCCTATTCGAAATATCATTCTCGTAATGGATGTCACGGGCGCAAGTGCACTCGAAAAAAATGGTAACCACATTACGACTGACAATTGTTTCTTTGGGTCAAATCAAAACCGATCTTATGCCTTTCAAATAAAGTTCACGCAAACTGCGTTTTAATTTTGCGTAAATGATGGCTTGATGGTGCAACACCCGCAAGAGAGCAACACATTAGCGACATCTCTCGGACGAGTGAGAAAATTGCTCGAATAATTATAATGTTGAGCTTCCCGCGCTTTTAGCGTTTTATCTGACACTTGTAGTGTCGCCAGATATAAAAAAATCTTCCATATTTACAGACGTCACGCATAATTTTACTGTAAATAAAAATAAAAAAAAAACATAAATTCTTAATAGATTTTGCAATACTGATATAACGAAATTGTATTAAGATGTTGGTAATAATGTATGAAAAAAAGTTATCATGCCGTTTAAAATGTCATAAATACGAGTACCCTTATCGAACTAACGAAGAATATTTTTAAAAACAAAAACAATGTTTATTTAATACAAAGACAAAATAAACGACGAAATTAAATGTTTTATCACGGGTCGTGACCTAAAGTGGGCGTTGTAGTTAGCAAAATAAAATTATTAACTAACTTTCTTGTCATTCGAAATTGTTTGTAAAATTTTCATAATGTTTAGTATATTTTGGAGTTATCGCTTTTTTATGGATTGAAATATGATTATGGATACCACATTCTTATCTTCAAGATTACTATTACTGTTAGTTATGTTATAAACACGTTAAAATACCACTACCTACAGACTAAAACCCATCGGTGTTTCTCCATAAATCTGAATGATCGACATGATGGTGAGAGGTCATAACTCATAAGTTATATGTCATAGGCCCATAGACAACCTCCAAATGAAGACTCTGAAGTAGTCAATAACTAATTAACGGTATTTTTTTCATTACATTCTTATGTTTAAGTAACCTTGAGAGTCTTAAACAGAAAAACATAAATAAGAATTTTTATCTCATAATAATTGCAAACATAGGTACTAGTGTACGGTACACTAAGAAGTAAAATGTTGCGTTGTAGTTATAAGGAAAATCATAATGGCACATTTTTAATAACACGAGAAATGCGTAATAACTAATAACATTTACGTATACTTAATTTCTTCGCAACTTGACGGGTTTGCACTCTTAAGTACGTGGTTTTAATTTTCAACCGACTTCAAAAAAAGGAGGAGATTCTATGTTATGTTATGTATGTTTTTTTCTATATTTGTTACGCGATAACTCCGCGAATTATGAACCGATTTGAACAAATATTTTTTCATCGTATAGGTATGAATAATACCTCAAGAGTGGTCCCATTTAAATTTAATAATAAAGAAAGGCCAAGGGCGCAAAATTGGGGATGAATTTATTATGAACCGACCGCCGATTATGAACCAATTTGAACGAAGTCGGTTTTTTTTTTCTTCTTCTTAATCTTTAAAAATCTTCATTATCTACATTAAGTTTTGTTTTAAGGTATGAAACCCTATTTTTTAATAAATTTTGATAGTTATTATATATCATACTATATTCTGAATTATATTCTGCTATTTGCGAGTAAGTATATCCCGATAAGTTTTTAATTACTAATTATTTTCAAAGAAGTTTTAATACGTCTGTTAGCGATTACCGTAGCCATTACAAAAAGTAAATTAATGTTTTAACACAGACTAGCCGCGTTCCGTGTATTTACTTAAGGTTTAAACTTTAAATAATGAAAAGTCGAAACACATACCTACTCATAAATCATAATTTTTTTTTTATTTTGACAAAAGAGCGTTTAAACAATAATTGAAACAAACTTTTCCAGCTTTTGTATACAAGTAGGTATATAATATCAATATATTTTCTTAGTTTTCGTTATATTTATTTAAATACTAGCTTTTGCCCGCGAATCCGTCCGCGTAGACTTTCATATAA
>JADANM010007051.1:8065339-8075481 GCA_026213755.1 Eurema hecabe | reverse complement strand
AACCCGCGCGGACTGTCTGGCGGAGTGTTGAAACCCCATCTACGACAACACACAATATTTATTTATTTTCACAACCTACAACTATTCATGCAGATGAATTTCGATAACGTAGATTCATATTTATACAGTACAAAGATTACGTATTATTTCCAACAAAGCACGCAATGTGGGTGAGGGTAGCACTGACCTGTCGTGTCACTTATCTGTGTAGCATTAGTACTATTAGCACTGACCCGTCGCGTCGCTAGTCGATGTTGGGCTCCATTGACCTATAATATCGCATGTCAGTGTCGCACTCAACTGTCACGCCGCTTAACGGTGTCGGCGACCTACTGGTCGTGTCACCTGTCGTGTCGGTGCCGCACTCACCTGTCGTGTCGGAGTCCCACTCACCTGTCGTGCCGGTTGTCGGTGTCGGAGTCGGTGTCGGAGTCGTTGTCGGAGTCGCGCTCGGCGTCGCGCGCGCGCGCCGCCTCCGCCTCGGCCTCGCCGCGCCCACACTCGTGCACGCCCAGCAGCAGCGAGTAGTCCATCAGGTGCAGCTTCGTCAGGAACTGCACCGACGTGACACACACTAATTATTATGTATGGTCGTCACAAATAGATCGACGCTGCATTCCGCCGTTTTGTGGAAATATCGAGTGGCTGACGCAGATTCGACGAAATAGTAATATTCAATTAAATATTTTGTCATTAATAATTTCTTACATCGCGTAGGATAGATAAATTCAGTCTTCGTTAATGATAGTCAGACGCAAAACATCCTAAGGTATAGGTCCTAAGCTTGTGTTATAGCAACTAGATAACCGTTGAATTTACATTTAGATTGCATATAAAATAAGGAAATTGTTTATCCATCCATATGGTAATCTACAGCAATGGTTATTGGCTTATTGGCTATTATAATACAATACCTCAACATCAGCCGTAAGAGTTTCCAGAAGTTTCTCCTTAGCTGCATCTCCTATATCGATTCTGACTCCCTGTTTGATAAAGTCGTTGTCTTTGAGCGTGGGCAGCTCTTTTTCCAACTCTTTCTCTGATGCTTCACGGTCTACTGTTGAGCCCTTTAGGTCGTATTTCCTGAAAATGACATTTGAAACTATATTCATCGAGATTTTCAGATGACAAAGCATAATCTTCAAGATGATTACCAATTTCGTGGAAACAATCTAGAATTATGTCAGTAGCTGTGTTTATTCTTAACAAATATTGTAACCCCAAGTAAATCATTAATAATGTCGAGAAAAAACCATTTAACGCGTGTCAAGAAACAATCAGTTTATAATTAAAATACTATTTTTTCCATATCAATTGGCACTTATTTTTTATCAATTTATTAAACATATTATCATTGCTATTAAAATAAAAGAATATACTGACTTGTGTATATTAAGATGGTTGGAGAACACGTTCCTGGTAGCCACTAGGTAGTGTTCGATCCCATCCACTGTAAGCCGGTACATGCCCAGGTATTGCGGTAGGAGAGTCTTGCCGTGTCGCTCCACTATATACTGTTAGATAAATCTTATTGAAGAATATTTGATTCAGAAATTTTAAAATAGGCGACCATGCCCACTCTACTGGGGGTAGGTCTCTTTCGCAGGAGATCCATAGTGCCAGGCATTCTACCACCTGAACAGTGATGTGCAAATGTCATTGTGCTCCGGTCTGAAGGACACTGTAGCCAGCGAGATTACTGAGCTAATGAGTCTTAACCTCTTATAGCTAGCTCAAAGTGGCTAGCGTCGGTATAGTGCACCTCTGTCCGTAGTTTGGCTTCAGAGCAAAGTTCCGGGTAGCACTGCATTGGTTATGGACTGGCGTTTCTCTTACCATAATGAGTACATCGAGATCGTCTCACCACTTCATAGTATAAAAAAAAATCATCATCATCAAAACTCATCAACATTTGCAAAGCTTAGTGCCTCACGACTATGTTGCCTATATTAGATAGTAAAAAACGATCTCCAATGAGATGCCATTACTTGAGGCCGGTTAAGTTTATAAAAAATCAGTTCTCGGTCCAGTCTTACTTTCCTACCTACTTCCGGCATTTGGATTTTCCGTTTTCTTTCTTTCATAAGTCCTCGAACTGCTTCAAGTTTGTACTATATGTAAAAGTATTACAGCATATAGAAGTGGAAAGTTGGCACTATTCTAATGTTCTATATTTTTGTCTTAATTTCACGGGTAGCAAATTATGACAAAAACAGGTTTAGAAAGGGTTTTTCGGATTTCAGACCATTTCAGAACCTTTTACCAACATGCTAACCATAATAACAATATTATATGTATTTGATACGCAAAACTACGTATTTTATGGCTTAATAAACATAATGTGATCAGATAACGATAACTATAAACAATTCAATGAAATAAAGATATCGGTTAAGTGAATTGTTTAACCAAGGCGAGTTTGTGTAAATGTTGTATAATACTTGCTGATATTATAAAATATACTTAATGACGTGTTTGATTCTCGAATACTTAAGTACGTTAAATCTAAGTCGTCAAACGCCTCGACTGGCAACATCGTTCCAAAAAAACGGGCATCAAGTAATCTTTTTTTTAACCCTTACCTCATTCCCTTTTGTAGTACTATTTTAAGGCAACGCTTACGTGCGGTACTTAGATTGACTTTTAAAAGGCAGAGCGCTGGGCTTTATAGATAAACAGGGCAAGTAGGTATAACATTCTTGAATCCCCATCTATCACAAAACTCCAAGGACTGAGATGTCTAACCATCAACCACCAATACCTAAGCCTAATTCTGCTACACCACAAATACAAAATAACGAAAACTCCATGTGTTCTTAATTATTTTACCCAATACTGATCAGCGAGATTAATGTCTACATTGTAAGTGCAACATTAGTCTTCCAGTTAATTGGATCTTATAAAAATCTATTAATAAAGTAAATGCAAATATTGTTATACACTGTCGATTGCACGTATCATGTAATCCGTATCATTACTTCGCAGAATCCCTTCTATCTATACTCCGCTGTTATCTAGACAGTTATCTGATAAATAATAACTAACGTTGCATATTGTACCTGAAAGGCTTTTACCCAAATATGCAAGTTAAAATATTTATCGAAGTAGATGAATTTTCTTCATTGTCAGTACTTTGTCAGTACATTTCGATAAATTTTGTAACAATGACGTAAGAAAAAATCCTTTCCAAAGTAAATTATCTTACAATAGCTAACTTTAAAATTACGTATAATATAACACTATGAAAATTACTCAAAAAATGCAAATAATAATGACTAAAAGAACTCAAAGCAACTCACCGGATGATAATGCTTTAGGAACGAGTGCATCCTTTCGACTTCCTCTGATGTAAGAGTCTTGAGGATGAAAAGTCTGTCGTAGCTCTGATAGAACTTGGCGCCGGACTTGCCGGCCGAGTCGTCGGGAATCGGCTGAGACCTGCCGACAAAACTTGCGTTTACCTAAAGACAATCTACAACATACAAGTGAATCCCCAAAACTTTATATAGGAACATAGGAAACAGGATAACGAGCAGGCGAACCACCTGATGGAAAGTGGTCATAAACACTCGCCCCATAAACACTTGACAGCTTGAGTGGGTTGCTGGTCTTTTTAAAATGTGTACGCTCTCTTCTTGAGGCACCCCAGTAATGCAATCGTCGTAATGCAACAGAAATATCGCGTGAAAGAACTGATCCCACAAGATGGTACGTGGCAAAACGTTTTTTTTTATCCATCTAATTTATCCCGCAATGTGTTACTAAGTGCATAATTCGACAACGACTAAATGAAATCGATAACGATTTTGATTTTTTAGAATATTCCTAAAAGTACGAGGATGGTTTTTAAGCATAAAAAGGTAGGTATAGGATATAAGGTAACAGGTAGAATAGGAACAGCGTGAGCGAAGTCGCGACAGGCCAGCTAGTTTTATTATACAGATGCTTTATAACATAATATGTGCCTCTATATATAGGTTCTAAGACTTTGAAGAGGTGAGTTTGTGAGTTTTGGACCTGTGGTGGTAATTTTTTTTTAACTCCTTTTTTAAGGCTTACAACAAACATACTTTCGCCTACGGATAATAATATTTTAAAGGCAGTTTGCATTTTAGCACATAGATGTACTGTGCGCATTTCTATATTTATTTATATGGAATCAAACAGTCTGAAGACAAAAGATTTTGTAATGCTAAGAGTAGAATTAGAATAAGAATACTTAGGTAGTTCATTCCAGTCGATCTTCCTGTTTTTGTAGGTTTTGTTCCTGTATTTGTAGGAAACAAATGACAACCCTTAGAATATCGCTTTTACTTGAATATAATAGTCCAGTCTTTTTGTATTTAGAGTCACTTGGGGCTAGTGACACACACCAGTATATAAAACCATGCTAAAAACCAAACACACTCTCTCAGAAATCTGTAGGACAGGGGACTCAAACATTATTTGGACAAAAACTCTGTATGAGATTATTATGAACATTTAAGTTGAGAGAAAAAGAAGTAAAGTAGTATCAGTAAATAGTATGAGATGGGGAAACGGAATTGACATCAAATACAACGTTTTTATATCTCAGAAGATGTTGAGTATCTCTTTACATTGTTTAACTACCTAGATTTCTTCGAAGGCCAAGTTTCCGTAAAAATTTTGGGTATCCCTTTCTTAGTGCACCTTTACCTAAGCTACGTCCCTTCCAAATTTCAAATGTCAACGTTTAGGCTGTGCGTTAGTGTTCAGTCAGTCAGTTTCTCCTTTTATAATTTAGATTTTGAGATTACTGTGTATAAATTAATCAGTTAGATAAAAAGTGATTTTTTAAGGGTTGCAATGTGATGGGAGGTGGTCACTTATAATCAGACGAACCTCCTGCTCAGTTGCCAATAAATAAAATATACAAATAACCACCGACAGAAACCCAACGTTTGTTCCTAATGCCACTCTATGATAGGGTCGCAGTTACCCTTTCATAGAGATATTCCATAACCCCGTCAGCGGCCGACCGTGCCACTCCAATTCTAATGAAGAATGCTTTCAAATAATATGTTATATAAACGATTGCAAAATGCATTTTTTATATATTTAGACAAAATCCCTGTTATCAATATGAAAGTCGCAGTATTATCGCCATGTTATGATATACAAATTCCAACATCCATCATTTGATACGTCAGCCTTATCTCGGGATCAATTAATATCCTATCAATAGTGAATTCACTTTCTGTTCATGATTCATTTCCTTGGTACTACGAAAAATGACTATATAATATCGCCAATAAAATATGAATAAGTTCTAAGTGCCTATTTCTAAGACTACTACTACTAATATTATAAAGTGAAAGTAGGAATGTCTGTTACCCTTTCACGCAAAAACTACTAGACCGATCATCGCATAATTTTGTACACATATTCTTGGAGGTATCAGGATGAACATAGGTTATTTTTTATTTGAAAAAAAAACCCGATATTTTTTTAAAGCGAGTCTATCTAGCGTAAGTCATTCATGTCAGTCATCTTTGTTACCTTTTAACGCAAAAAAATCCTGAATGGATTTGGCCTTAGTTTGTCAATACCGGAAGATTACATCCTGGTTTAATATACACTTGTTATTCAGTGAAACCCAGGAAAACGGAAACCACGCCGGTAAAACTGCAGCTAAGAGCAAAGTATACACAGCCTAATAGGAAAATAGATAATAAATATAAGTACGCTATAATTAAAGATATGTCACGTGCATAACAGACATGACGACATGGTATGAAAATAAAAAATCCGTCTCTTAGATAATAACAAAATACCCCAATTTTTTGCTTTGTCAATACAGAAAAAGACTACTTAGATATAGCGCATTTTAGTTACGAAGTGGGGGCTAAAAACGTCACACCCTAGTAGAGAACAAGTTTTTGAATAGACGGTCTAAAAAAATATAATTTGCAATATTTTAAGGAAAGATTTCCATCTATTAAAATATTAGTTATTACAGTATTCACGTCAAGCATGTGAATTAACAAAACAATTTTAAATAATAGAAATGATATACTAATTATATATTTATATAAATGCTTTTAATATTAACATAGAAACGAATCGATGAACTAAACATACAACAAGGTTCCCAATGGCAAGACGTTGATCACGCTCCAACTAAATAATTGGCATTAATTTGTATTGCAACGCTATAATTTTGCTCCAACGTCTAACTTGGCTATTAACCTAACGCGACCTCTTGTTAGTCGTTTTAAAATTTTAATACACCTCAACATTTTATGTGGGTAGTTGTTAATTTACAATACCTACTCCGATTATATTATTGCCATATAAGAAATGTTATAATTAAACATTTAATTACGAACGAATATGATCGATGATAATTAAACTGATTTATATAGTGCGAAAAAGTGTAACATTACTTATCTGTGGCAATATACAAATCGCGTGTTTACAGTGTACAGCATGTGTACGCAAATGTACAACTCGGGATCACAAAACAAATCCGCCCTCAAAACAATCGTTACAAAACAGCCGATGAACGTGAATGCGATGAGATGCCGTGTCAGTCAAAGGCACACTACATACTGTTATTCGAAAAAAAAACCGTTACAATTCAAATGTCAGACCTCAGCCGTTTCATGGTGAGGCCCCGTTTCACGAGCTCGCTAGCGTCGCGGAACACGCCCTCTTGGCTTCGTACATCTCCGACACCGGTGGGAGCGGTGGCCGATCTCCGCAGCTTATTTATAAACTTCTTAGTTGCCCGCGAACGCAGATAGTTATCTGGCTTTCTAAACCTATGGGACATGACGGGAGATAGGAACCGGGATAGCGAGACAAAATATTGGTATAAAATAAATATAAATAAATACTGCACGCGTTATTGCGATTCACACGCGATAGCCTAGATAGTATGTTGGTAATATGAACGGTGGAACAACTCACCTGGTAAGAGACTCCTTGTAATCGAGATCATCTATTCCGAACCTTTCTCGCAGGTTCCTGAACACGAGCGGGCAATATTCCTTCACTTTAAAGTGAGATGGCATGTTTTCCCTGTAATAAAATAAAAATAAACTTTTCTTAGAACGAAGATTAATGGTCAGTGACCTCCGTCCATGGATATCTTTCGACTTAGTTCTTAACAACAATTGCCAACCTTAAGAATATAGGAGATTCTACCTAATCTTTATCTAACAACACTATCTCAACTAAGTCATTTATATAATGATTGTTATGGTCTATAAACTTTAATTTCTTTTTAATTAATTTACTGTTTGTGACCCCAAAAGCATTTATATTACAACAACTATCAGTTTCTTGCTAGTTTATCTCTTTAGAAACTGCCCTCTGAACCTGTGGTTAATTTTTTTTATACCATGACGATTTAAGTGTAACTATATTTAGCCTAGTGTTAATATGTATGACTTTAACTATGAGTATAATTTAATTAACATGTAATAAGCCCCACAAATATCATATTATTACAAAAAATTGTCATAAATAAAAGAAACATCAAAAATATTATAAATTAGTAAGTTTGTTATAGAGAATATATTTATCTAAATATGTTAAACACATAGACCCTGTATAAGAAAAGAACTTTTATCCTTATAATTGTGCAGTATTTGAAACTATGGGGGTTTTACCAGGAGATAATATTCTAGTTATCTGTACTATAACATTGAAACAGTGAAATTGATTGGCTTAACTTATATTCTATTTGGCCTGATAATACTATCCATAAAATAATAATCTCCCATTGTTTGCATATAACAATCTCCTCATTACAATGTTAGTAATCTGTAGTCTACACTAATATTATAAAGAGGAAAGATTTGTTTTTTTGTATGTAGACAATAAACTCAAATTGTACTGGACCAATTTCAATAATTCTTTTTTCATTAGAAAGCTACTTACTACTTATTAACATTGAAGCCAGGTGGGGTTGCTAGTAATATTAAAAATGCTAGAGTATCTCTGTCTGTCTTTCTCACCAAAACTATTGAACTGATTTTAAAGAAATTTAATTATAAACAGTTAGTCTGGAACAAAAGACTTGTAAGGAGGGATAAATCCATGCAAATGAAGTCTAAATGAAGCTAGTAATAAATATTTAAGAAACACTTACTTATTAAACAAATGGTTATCGACTTTGAGCTTAGAATAAGCTCTGAAATCATCAGGGAGCAGCATAACAGGTATAGAGACATGACTCAGTTCATTAATCTGTAAGAAATAATTTCGATGGCTTAATACGCTTATTAAATGTTCTAGTTGAAATAAAATGATCTCAACTATAAAGCATACTTTACTCTCTTTACAAAGAATCAAGAGATACAATTTATAAAATAGATTAAACACACTTCATTAAAATCATTATTCTTTATGACTTGTTTTATACTGATTCATATTTGGCAACTGTCCCTACGCCTTACAATAGAATTAATTTATGTTATACATAGAAATAATAATAACATAAATTGATCAAGTGCCAGCTATAAATAAAAACAATTAAATTACATTTAGTAACATTGACTTAATTTTAGACTCAATAATTATATTGAAAATGTATAAAAAATCGTATTGGTAAAGTTTAATTTAATACAGTTTGTTCAGCTATTTCAGAATCTTCTTAGATTTGTATGGGTATGATATTAGGAGAAAAATTTTTACAGGATATTACCGTATGATTAACACCCCACATAAAAACAGATAGTAATGGTTCATTAGCACGAAATAATTTCACTTTCTGATGTTTCACGCGAATATGTTTTTTTTTCAATTTGCTCAGACCAGTAGCAGGAACGGACATTTTGGATGTATTTTACGAAAAGTTGCGTGACCACGTATTAAATATCGTTACACTCTGCTGTATTTAAACCATTTTAAAAACACTTGTAATAATTAAATCACTACGATTTATACAAATAAGAATTTATTTCAGAAACTCAACACCCATCAATGGCAAACGGCAATTTGACAGGTCACAAAACGATTGTCGAATGTCAATTATAGATTTTTTTTTTCGACTTTGGAAAGAGAACTTTTTGCCAGTGTCAAGTTAAAAATATTTTTTTTTTTAAATAAATTAAATTAAAAAATATATTCTTTATCATAACAATAATTTGTTTGTATAGGATTCTAAAGTATTTTTAAAAGAAATAAATATGGACTTTGTGATTTCACAATATATACATTATATTAATATACAAATCAATAAAGCTAAACGATCAAAATCGTAAAATTTACCTTTACTTTAAAATTTGTCTAGAAAAAATACTGAAGGTTTGATTGCTTGATATAGTAGGAAAGTCGACGTTTTACTTTTACTTAAATCTTAATCTAAATCTTTGTCATAGATAATAATTTATTATGTTCTATTCTTAGTGAAATTTATTATGTCATCTACATTTTGATGAGATCATGAGTGTCAAAGAGTTTTGGCGGGAATTGTGCGGCGTCTATATGTAATCTCGATTGAATATTCCTTTTTTGGTGCATAAAGTGATTTAATGTATGATTGTGATAGTGTATCATGCAGTAAACTAGCTAATAAGTGTCCAAGAAATGAAGAATTCATTTGAGAGGGCTTAGTAGCGCCGTTCCGATTGCTCCAAGATTCGTCTAGGTTCTTCGTAAAGTTCACTATCACTTTACGAAGGGCAGAAAGAAATGAAGTGAAGTGTAAAAATAATAAATAAGATATGACCTAAAGGTCTTTGTTACCAGGTCATTAAATTAAATAAAAAAAAATGAGTGTCAAAACTCAAATGTCTTGTCAGAATTAGATGCAGTTGTCAAATATGAATTGAAAATTGAAATTTATTTAAATTTTTTATTTGGCAGTTGGCTTATAAATATTTACCGGACATTAAAAGCGGCTTGTAATGAAATACGACTTTAAAATTTAATTCAGGTGTATATCAAAAATACGCTAGTTAGCGCTGGAAAATAGCTTTGATTGAATTGTGACATTTAAAAAAGAATGTTTAAAATGTGTAGTATATAAAATTACACTGAAGAATTATTTTGCCGTCGGTGTTTGAGTATTCTATTAGAAGTAAATTTTATATACCATATTATCGTTACGCTAATTATATTCGACGAAAATGGTGATACCTAGTCCGTTTGTTTATTGGGCGCAGACATCT
>JADANM010007051.1:8011806-8057108 GCA_026213755.1 Eurema hecabe | reverse complement strand
AGCTTAAATGACAAATTGTTTATATTTTATTTAAAAACGAACTAAACATGCATTTAATTAATAATTTGCTATTATTAGGTATGTATAGGTCGCGTCACAAATCTTTAGCGCTGAACGAAACCTGCGCAGAAGTCAAAAAAGCGCGTGATCCTCGGGTGCGCGAGCGTTGATTGGTTGTCCCAGTCGTGTTGTCTTTCTCGCACCAATACGTCAATTACGAGTTCGATTCTACCGATGCGCAGCTATTCTCGTCCAGCGCTAAACATAAATGATGCGATCTATTATATGTATATTATACTTATTTAAAAACCAGCAGTTCAATTGTATTCAAAGTGTCTATGTTTTAGATAAACTTTGACTTATGGAAATCAGAAGATGATGTCGATGGTGGCAGTGAGGAAGAGACAAGGGATGTGATGAAGGATTACCCCGGGATGTATGACAGATTGCACAAAGAAGAGTTGGGTTATAGAAGAGGTATGGTTTAATCTTTTTATAGGTATATATTGAATCTATTATATTAAGATGATCTATGATATAACCGTATAACGAACCGATTTAGGTACATTAGAGAAGCGGATGATCCACATTTTTTGTTTTAAAACTCGAAACAACTTTCACTACTAATATTTTTTGGGTATTGTAGGGACTTTTTTATAGTTTACTAATATTCTGAATATTCATACTAGTTTTTAGCTCTGGTAGTTATTGTACTTAAATTTCAAAGTCTAATTTGACTGGACTAAAATTAGATGAATAGTTTTGGAGTTGGCCTTGCTAAAACAAACATCCATTTAGTATTGAAGTATTTGTATGGAATTCATTACCTTATATTATGCAGATGTCTCGTGTAATTTAATAAATTTTGACGTCATCGATTTATTGAAAAAAAAAACTATATTTATTAGCAAGCAAATATTTAAATGTCTGTTATTCATTAAATAATATTATGCAGGAAATATGAAAATTTTTGCTTGAAAAATTGCGTCTTATTTTTGTTAAATTTTAAGCTTCTGGTAGATATTTGTTGCGACCTCTCAGAGTAATTAGGTTTATTTTATATTGTAAATATCACGATTTTTTTAATCTTCAAACATATATATGAAAAATGTTTGTCGACTGTTAGAAATAGCTAATCAATGTTAAAACAACATTATGGCATTATAGATTTACATCGTCATTTTTATTTTAAACAAAAAAATATATAATCTAATATTTTATAAAAATATTTTATTTCAAAGTATGTCGCATCCTGGAGTTGCAAATGCAAGTCTTAAAGGTTGCAGTATCACTTTGAAATTATCTTGGGCAATATTTTTTTGAACTATATAACATGTTTATTACACAATTATTTATAAAAATCGCGTTGAATATGCATCAAAAATAAATCCTTCGCTGAAAATATTTAATTACGAACAAAAAAATTGGCATGCCAGTGGTTATTACAACTGCATTTAATGATCGCATACAACTTTCATTCTAGGTATATTTCGCGTAAGGACAATCAGAATTTTTATGCCGAACCGCGACTTGAACGTGTAGCAAGATACACGACAAGCTAATAATAAGAATTATCATTAGTTTATCGCGAAATAACGTCAAATTTTCGATAACAGTGCATTTTTTAGTATAGCAGTGCATTCGTTTCGTATTCCACTGTGTTTTTTCAAGTGATTTGAGAGAAAATGGAAAAGCCTGTTGTTTCGGAACAGACGAGTAAGACAAAAATAATATTTTTAACTAAAACATAATATACGTAAAAAAATGGGATATATATGTGGGAGACTGTGCCGAAAAAAATTTTTTTTTTTGAAATTGCTGACTTATCCGCGTTGTGTTGATTATTTATGTTTAATATTATTATTATGATTGAATAATTCTAGAAAAACCAATAAAATATTTTATTGTATACTTACATATCGTGGATAAATTTTAAAATCGTATATGACTAGTTAAACTTAATTATCTAACTACTATTTTAAAAATGAAATGTTACAAAATCTTATTTGGTAACATTTCTTATTTTTTTCAAAACTACATTATATACGACACAATTTTTAAACGCTCTTATCTGTGATATGCGTAAGCTCGTTTTTTTGCACTCTGAACCAGGGTCACGCGACCATAAACTCAGACTGACAATTAAAAAAATCATACGCAATACTAGGTGTTTGGCAGTTTTCTTACCCTAAAACATATTTTTTTCGAAAAAATTGATAGGTTTTATGAATAATGTGACTCTATTGGTTAAAACAATAATTCCAGAGAAGTCAGAAGCTAGCGTATCTTTGATTTACAAGCTTTTATTTAGTTTCACCTGTCCGGGGTCTGTTTGTTTGTTTGTTAAGCTTGTTTCTAAATCATTTTAATTTTTTTAACTTATACCTTGTACATTATATATATGAGCACAAATTTACTGTATGAGAATCGGTTGCGTAGATTTAAGTATTTAATCATTCGAAGAGATATAGGGACAGAGAAATCGAATATGTTTAATACTATGAGTATAGTGATTGTCCTTAAATTATAATTTAGAGAGTTTGCGGGGTTAGGCTACTTCTTAAAAGCCTAGAATACTTATCTGACTACGTACAATTTTAACTTAAAAATATCAAGTTCGAAACACAAAAACAACCAAATCGCCTTCTTTCCAGAAGACTACAAGAAGGTCTACCTAATAATTTACAACCTGTTCTAGTCGTGTTTATTTCTACCTGAAGGCTAGATGTTATTGTTTAAATTTTAATTTTAAACAGTTTTTTTAATTGTAGCCAAATTAGGCAAAACTTAGAGAAGATTTTTGATTTCGCGATAGTAAGAATATTTATTTAATAATAAAGCCTTTTAATTTTCCTCATCTCTTATGATTATGATACATCTAATAAATTGTTAGTGTAGTGTTAGTATACATAGTTCATTACAATCTAGTTATTATTATTATGACTCAAAGTGGGGAGCGTCGTTGTAGTGCACTCCTGCCCGGAGTTAGGCTTTATAGCAAAGTTCCGGGTAGCACTGCATCGGCTAAGGGCTGGCGTTACTCTTACCATCAGGAGTGCGTCCAGCTCGTCTCCTCTCTTCATATTATAAAAAAAAAAAATTGTTTGTTCTTACTTCCGAGATAAAGATCCCTTTACGGGTAAAGGTCTCCACCATCTTCTTCCAGCGTTCTCTATTTGCCGCTACAGTCGTCCAGTTTTTTCCAGTGATTTGTATAATGTCATCAGACCACCGGCTAAGCGGTCTACCATCCAGAAAATTTATTTACGTAAAAATAATTCGATATTGCATACATTGTTAAAAACTGTTCCAAATCGCCTTCCTTCCAGAAGACTACAAGAAGGTCTACCTAATAATATACAACCTGTTCCAATTCATCGGCTTCATGTACGTGTTGTCGGTGATGTGCGTGCGGTACGCGAAGCTCGAGTACGCGTCGGTAGCGGACACGTACGAGCACGTCGGCTCCGCTATGAAGTTCCTGCAGCTCATGATGTTCCTCGAGGTTATGCATCCGTTGTTCGGGTATACTAAGGTAAGTGTACTATGTAGATGAAACAGGTTATTCTCGTAGAATTCAAAAGGGTTTTAGACGGTAGTAGCGCCGTTTCGTGTTTGTCCGACAGTAAAAGGGTGACCCACTAAGGGTGTTAAGTTTTCGGGGTATCTGTTTATTATTCAGTAGGTACTTGTAAATTATAAATGTGTTAGAAAATTTAGCAAATAAATTGTCTGCTGAATAGGTTCCCTTCTCTTAAGCGTTATATTTTGGTGAATATGTATATTGTATACATATTGCTTAGAAAAATTAAAGTTTTGAAATAAGATATTTCAATAAATGTTTAAATATACAACGCGTATAACTCCTTAACAGTCGAACCGTTTACATTCTTTTTTTAAAAAAATCCTGGATGTTCTTCAGTTTTTGAGCAAAATAACTGTTCCGCCAATTGGGATGTTCCGCCATATTAAATTTAGAATGACGTCACATAACAAATCGTGTATAAATTATATCTAATCAAAACTTGCATACAAAATGTTTGCTTAGTCGGTTGAGAGTATCTGCTACAAAATAGGGTCGCGAGATTCCATCCGAACACTCCTTACTTACATACATTGCAAGTTAAATAAAAGCTTTTAAAATGGTAGGCGTAAGATATTGGTAAAGATTTGAGTAGGTGGACAGCGTCAACGAAGTTGCGTTGGGCCGGCTAGTGAATAATTATAGGTCGCGTCACGAATGTTTAGCGCTGTACTAACTAACTATACTTATAGTGAAAAATACGTTGTCACCCCTCAGGGCAGTCCGCTGGTAGCGTTTCTGCAAGTGGGCGGGCGCGCCTTCGTGCTGTTCGCGATGATCGAGGCCGAGCCGCGCATGCACTCCAAGCCCGTGGTCTTCTATCTCTTCGCTATTTGGAGTCTCATTGAAGTCGTCAGGTGAGATGACAAGATTCAAAAGTGTTACTTTATGTAGCCTAATTTAATAAAGATACTTTTGACTGACTTTGATTACTGCAAGTGTACAGGGTGTTAAAGATGTAGTTTTGAAGACTGAAACAGTAGATGTTTCAGTCTTCGATACTAAGTATGCCCCAAGATCCCTAAGTGTATATGACATGGTCAGGATTTGATTTTTGACATATTTGATGTTTCAAATGTAATTCCTATATCTTGTAGCAATGGATGCGCTATGTTTAAAAATTAATATTATATCATTGTTTACATTGCTTTTTTTTTAAATATAATTGTTTTGTAGCTCTTAGCTCTAGCACTACATTGATAATGGGCTGGCATTCCTCTTACCATCAAGAGTCCAGCCCCTCTCACCACTTTATTGAATAAAAAAAAGCCTAATGTAGATACATAAAAATTAATGTACTGCAGTAATTTTATACATCACAAAACGAAAAAAGTAAATTATATTTTTCAGCGTAATAAGTGATGCTTCAATAGCATTCTACTATTGATTACCGGTACGATACAAATTTGTAGGATACAAAGCAAAAAATCTCTATCATTGTTTTAAAGCTTATGAATAAACCAACTTGATTGTTAAAAAATGTTATATCAGATGCTTATTTATTATTTTTTTCCCCCTGTTTCAGATACCCGTTCTATATCGCGCAGTTATACAATAAGAACATCTATATTCTAACATGGCTCCGATACACGATGTGGATACCCTTGTACCCGCTAGGCATTCTCTGCGAGGCAATAGTCGTTCTACGTAACATCCCCTACTTCGAGGAAACTGGCAAATTTACAGTCTCTATGCCCAATGAATGGAATTTCGCGTTTCACATGCCTTCGTTTTTGAGGCTATATCTTCTGGTCCTAACGTTTCCAGGAATGTTCTTCGTCATGAAACACATGCACACTCTGCGGACAGTGAAGCTCAAACCAAAAATCGTCATTAAAAAATGCAAGTAATTGTCTATGGATAACGTTCCGAAGATTTACGTTGAAATTCAATAAATTGTCTATGGATGACGTCACAAAAATTGTCGTTTAAAAATGTAAGTAATTGTCTATGGATAAAGCCACAAAAAGGGTCATTAAAAATTTAATTATTTGTCTATGGGTGACGTCAAATCGAATTTTACATGTATTGTAGACTGTTTTTTAATAAGTATTGTACTAGAGCAGAAGGGCTATATGATTCATCGTTAGTTACGCAGAGAGGTATTGTTTTTACCAAAGGTATTATTGTATTCAAAATTTTTATTTTTTCATACCACAATATTACCAATTCTGAACTTAATTGGCGAATCTAAAAATGTAGCACTGTGCATACGTAAATAAGACCGACCTCAACAACCCTGGTTATAAGCAAGAATAACTATTATAATTATTTAGCGACTTTCGTATTTCAGACGAACAATATATTGCACAATAATGTAACTATATATTTATATAAATTATGACGTTAATATAAAAAAATCGCGGGTTTCCCGCTTTTTTGCAAGTTGCCATATTCCATAACTCTAGTATAATACTCTATGGTTATTTAAAATTGATTTTCTGGTTCCTAAATATTGTCTTTAGCGTTTTCGGTGTCTATCATAAACACTATGTCACGATAATAAGCGATTTCTTAGTTCGATGTATTAGTAAATAAATCCACCGATAATTTTATTAAAAATTATTATTTCCTTAGAAAATCACTGTTACTGATATAGACTTTAGACACTAAAAATGTTTTGTTTCTATTTTTTAATTTTTCTTATTGTCGTGATATAGGTGTAATTTTTGTAGAATATAATAAATATAGTGCCATTTCCACTGAAGTGTTAATAATAAATGAAAGCCCATGAGGCTTATTTATTAAGTTGTATATAAATTGTCTATATTTTGGTTACATGTCCTAAGCATAATTTTATTTTGGTTTAAAAGAATTGGTCTCAATATTTTGTTTTTATAATATATTTTTGTTACTTATTATGTTACTATTGTAAGAATAAAATGTGTAATAAATATATGAACAATGATCATTGTTTTATTCTTATGAGCTCTGAAATTATTTATTGATATAATAAGAAAACTGTCTTGATTATTACCTTTTATTCAATTAACTACAGAACAAGTTCCTATACTTCAACTTTTTGAATAGTTCAACATAATTTAAATAAAATTAAAAACTCCTGTAAGCAATTAACTTATTCATCCAGAATGGGAGATGTGCCGAATTCAAGAGTTGAAGAACAGTGTTTAACTCCAGAAAGGAATCTCTAGTCTCTTGTACCATGCCTTCGGGTCAGTGTGAGCGTAGTATTCATGGAAGATAGGCTCAACTAAAGCATCAGCGGGCAATAACTTGTAGACACGTTCACCATAGTAGGTTCCAACCTGGAAATTATCCATAATATATATCTGTGTAACATTGTACTGGTTGAGACAGATTCCTATTATTATCTTATTTAGAAATTGATAACGCATATACATGAATAATTATGATATTAAGAAAATCCAAATATAAACATTAACAAAGAAACTACATGTATTACTACACAAGTTTTTTTAATAATTTTATATAGTCTGATAAAACAATTATTATAGTTTAACACATTTTTACATTAACATCACTGCCATTATAGTTTAATTAAAACAAGGAAGCTTTAAAGAACTTCAATAAATTTCATTTCTATTCTAATCGTATTACCTCCCAACCAGGAACATCTCTCATGAGTTCAGCCTCCGCATCACGGTTTCTGCGCAACTGTTTCAAATATTCACGATCCCTCTCAGCAATCATCATGGGATAAATAGCCATTTTAGCAGATCGCATCTCAATTCGGCTTTTGTCAACATTCTTTGAGTTTAGGTAAAATAGATAGGCAGAAGCTGCCGTCATACCAAGGTACCCCGCGATCCATGTAAACCCTAAAAATTGTGGGATATAATGTTAAATTTATAGCATTACGAAATCGACAGTTCTATAAGAAAAAGTGTTATTGGTTGTGTTCCGCTTTCTTTGTTGCATTTCGTTATAAATATACAATGTTACTCAAAATTTAAAATTAATTTATGTTTATAAAGCAACATAACCTACACGGTTACATAATATTTTGCAAGATTAAGGGGGTATTGGAAAGTGTTTTTCTTACCGCTAAAGTAGGATTTTGCGGGGACTCTTTTATATGGAATAGGTTTATAGCCTCCCGGTGGAGGTAAATCTTGTTTTCGAACTATTTGACAAGCCTCAGCCATTTTTAGGCTTTGGTGTTTTAATAATTCGACAGAAAAACATCAGTAATCTGTCAAAATTTAAGTTGACAATTGAGTACTGACATTAAATGAAATTTCTATAATAGATATTCATTTTTTTTTATGAGTTGGTACTGGCACTTTCCTAACTAAGAATAATTATTAGTAAAACATGACTTCAATATTTTTAAATTATAATTGTTTTATGGTTCAGAACATAATTAAAATAAATAAAAAAAAAACCATAATAATTACACGCTTTTACATAATAGAAGAGTTAAGTAATCTTCTCTAAGTTCATTTAATTTACTGTCCATATCAACATCATATTATTGACTAAACAATGCTTAGCAACCTTTAAACATTTAACATTTTAGAAAATTTAGAACAATTTGTGCGCGCAAAAAATGGAATCTAATACTATGAATGAAGAGGTACAAGCTGATTTACCAGATCCCCCTGATGAAGAAACAGAAATAAAATTAAGACCACTTGAGCGAGTAAAATTGCATCCCAAAGTACCAATAGAACCATCGACGTACGAAAAATATAAAAATTATAGCCGGCCTTGGATTCTCCAAGATGGTCGAGAACCTCCTGCAAAGGGAAGTGAAATGCGCAACAGTTTTGGCGTGCCTAAGAAACCTCCCCATACTGAAGGTGAACTGCAATTTTTAAAAAACACTAATATTTTAAAAATTATATCTATATTTATATAATTGATAAATATTCTATTCGATAATATTTTTAGGCATTCGAAAGCGCATGCTTAGGGATTTCTTCTGGGAGCAAATGTTGGGTGAAGTGATCGAAGAAATAGACACCGCGCAACCAGTAGCTGATTATTGCTCTGAGTATGAATCGAACTACATAAAGGATAATTTCGAACCACGAAATCTTGAAATATCTGTTGATAAAAATGTACGTTTTTCATTCAATTTTATTTTAAAAGTTGAAACTAACTAATGGACGGACTTCAAAATATGGACTCAATTCAACTCTATTCATTATTTTTTTTGTGTTAAATTTGTATTTCTTACTCCGTTAAACTCTTACGTTAACGTTACTTTATATTTTTATTTTATTATTATTATGTGTATGTCTGTATATAGAGTTAATATTTTTTTTGTTTTACAGACGCATCTAAAATACCCGTTATATGGCACAGGTTCCAGCGCTATAACTTTTTATAGCGAAAACATTAAAAAGACCGGACCTGTAAGACGTCTTTATTTTTTGTGTAGAACAAAAACCCTAGCCTAACAACACTAATCGCTTTTTAATTTTCAGTATGAAATATTAGAAAAATTTCGAAGATGCCAGTATTTTACGAGACCGATGGAAGAAAGGCTCGATGATGGTTGGGTTTTGTAATTCTGTATTACTTATACTAAAATTTTGTTAATAAATAAAACAATTATACAAATACATAAGTTTTATTAAAACCAATTAAAACAATAAATCGTCATCGTCCCAGTAATGCGGATAGCACACTGGTTTGAAATCGCCTCCAGACTCGGTTGTGCGTGATACCTTCGACTCGCAAGATACATCTACTATGGTCTTCAATGAATCTGACTTTGATTCGGAAATTATTTGAGTTGTATCTGAAAATCAGCACAAGGTCATTGTATGCATATCGACAGTTAATTGCATACTATCATTTAAAGGAAAACCTATTTCATGACTGAAAAGTAAATTGCTCATTAAATTGCTCATTCAATAAAAGACTAAGGAATGACGGAAATTCGATACGGAACCACTTTCAGGAATTCAGGCCCTGCATGGACCATAGACTTTGACAAAAGCGGTTTGGGATATTTAATCATTAATGAAAAATACACATTAAAAAGCACAAATAAGATTACCAGTCGAATCGCCGCATATCTTTCTCTCAGCTGTTTTCGGCAATATACGGCCAAGATTTTTCTTGGCCTTAACCATTTTCAAACGGTGATACTCCTCACGCTCCTATAGATTCAAAAGTGGTATATTTTATGAATTACATAGATTATAAAAATAAATAGGTGTACTGCTCATTTACCCTTTCGTCCATTTCCGTTAGAATATAATTTTCAGTATTACGAAGCTTAGGCAGTATTACTTTCTCAATGCCATTTACTTTTCTAAAATATTAAGGCTTTGTTAATAATATAAGTGATTCGCTTGATTTCAATGTAATAAACTAGGCTTACTATTTAATATTTTATCTTTTTATGTGCAGAATAAAATTTTTACGCAGTTGCTACTTCTGCGCCACTTTTGTACATAGAGGTAAATGAGTAGGATACAATATTCAAATCTTTATCAACGAACCTAAGCGTAGTTCTGATAGCTTCATCAAGTAGCAAGCAAATGTTCCTCAAAGACGCAAATTTTATTAGAATGCGTATGACTTCACGAAAAGCTCGTTTGGTTTCACCAGTGCGATGACCCCCAGCACCTAAGCCAGCGAAACGGAACGCATCTCCTGCTGTGTGGTCTTCGATAGCTTGTAAAGAGACAGTTGGAACACCAGATATATTTTCTGGAACCCTTTGGACGCGGATTTGTGCCTTTAAAAGTAGATTTCATTACATAATTTTAACTACATATCTTTAATAAGAATCAATTTAATTGGATTTAGGAAAAGTATTTGCAAAATTGGTCCAGTTGATTCGGAGATTAATCCCTACACATCACAAAATCGTAAAAAAAGTCAATTAACCTGTCCAACGTTCTCTAAAACTAAAGCATTAGACTCCCCGTTAGTAAATTTTATAGCAGCAAGAGATATGTAAGCTTCCTTCAAGGTGTGGCCCAACAATGCCTGAACTGTGGCCAATTCTGCCGCGGCCTGTCGTCCTCTGAGACGCAAAGCTTCTGCCTTTCTTTTAAGCAACTGGTATCCTCTATTAACTTTCTCCTGGCGTTGCTTTATTTCCCGTAACATAAATAGTGAAGCGGTAACCGGGTAGCGATTTTCAGAGTTCATTTTTTTAAGATTTTTGAAACGTTTATAACTTGTGTCAATCGAAAAATGTGTCATTTGGTATGAATGCAAAGAGTATTACACTACGTTATGTACGAATGTAGCAAATAGGTTTTTTATAAAAAAATAACTGGCATAGTTTTCTCTATTTATTGCTTGTAAATAAAGGTTCTTGAACCATTCAATTTTGTCAAAGAATTTTAAAAAAAACAACCAAAAAGATGATCATAATATATATATTTATATTACATATTACAATATAGATATATCATACATTTTAAAAATGTAATTTTTATCCTACATTTAAATCTTAAAGCAGTCTCTGTCAGTATTACAATACACTATATTTCACTGCAGGCACAACTCGTAACCCTAAGTACGGTTCAGTTCGTGTTAGTAGAAACTAGAAACCCTAAAATTGTGTTTAGGCTCGTTCATAGTAAAAGTGGTCTTAATATCCTGCATTTGGATCGTTATAATACATTCCGTCTATGGGATAATTCACTTGACCCAACAATACCAAATCATTCGAGCCTAGAAACACATTGTCGGGTTGCGGTAATTGCTAGGAATCCGGCAGAATGTCCGTGTCGATAATGTTCTCCAAATCTCAACTGTCCTGCCAATAGTTGTAGTTTCCCGGAGGAGGTGGAACTGGCATAGGCGGTCCGTTGGGCGGAGGAACTCCAGGACCGTAGGGAGAACCTTGCGGAGATCCATATCTTGGCCTGAACCACGGTCTACTCGTATATTGATACTGATTTCCCGCGTAAGCTGCTAAATTCTGCCCTGTAGCATTTGGATAGGGGTTCTGATTTGGCGGATACGCCACGTTAGGCATGCTCGGAGCTGGATAGTTCTGGTTCGGTATTGGCGTGGAAGACGGCGAAAAGTTTGTCTGTGTCGTGTTTTGAGAGTTTGGCGTATTTCCCGTTCCGTAAGATGTGTTTATAGATTGAGTAGAGGTTCCGTTTGTTCCAGGATAGCTCGGTGGGTTATTAGTTTGGCTTCCATTGTAGTTTTGGCTCTGGGTTGTTCCGTTCGTGTACGTCTGCTGTGGGGCGCTCGGGTTAGTTAGAGACACTGTCGGCGTCGTATTTCCTTCTGAAGTGAAATTCTGTTGACTTTGATTTGAGAGTGTTGATCCATATCCCGAATCTTGGGACGACGATGAAATATAATTAGTTTGATTGTTAGATGAAATGGACGAATCAGTAGTGTCTGTGGAAGAGGTTTGCCCATTACCGTTACTAGGTGCGGGCGTGGTTTCTTGACTAGGTGGAACAGTATACTGAACATTGGGATTCGTTGGTGGCATGGTTATTGCTCCTGAGTTGGCTTGCATGATATATTGAGGAGGAAGACTGTGATACTGTGACGTTGGGGTAATAAAGGAGTTTTGAGACAGTAACTGTTGCATTGGGGGAGGTTGTGACACAGGAATATTTTGGTTAGCAGCTAAGGGTGATGCGGTGGGCGGCGCGGCTTGTACTATGGGAATAGTTCCAGAAACTGATAGGTTGGGGTTCGTCAACTGTTGCCCAGCGAGAGCGGCATTGAGTTGCTGCGCTGAAAGTTGCGCGTTGAGGTTAATACCAGCAGGCATGAAGTGAGAATTGGGAGGAACATTCATTGGCATTATAGGCATGTTATATTGCACGCCACCGGGCATGCCTAGTTGATTCGGTTGGACTACTGTAACGTTTTGGCCCGGTTGTAGTACTTGTTGCCCGATCAGACCAGGTGGTAAAGCATTCTGCATCAAGTTCTGCGGGTTGGTAGGAATCATGTAAACTTGGCTATTGGGTTGGCCTAACATTGTTGGCATTTGGCCGAGATTAATGGGATTCTGTAAAACTGTCATTCCTTGAGGAACAGTTATCATTTGAACGTTTTGAGCGGTGCTCTGAAGTTTGTTGGAAGTCAAGTCTTGTTTCTGGCCGTCTTTGCTCGTTTGTATTTGTATAGAATTTCTGTCTATTTGTTTAATGTACATCCCATCTTGCGTTATTCCTGATGCTGAGACACTGGAAAATAAATACAAAAATTTAACACCTAATCCAATGAAACTCGGAATCTCTGGGTAATTTAAATGAAGTTCGGAAAAAAAAGATTATGCTCAATCCAATTAGCAACATGAGAGAGTTTTAAATCATCTAGACAGCATATAAGACATCTTACTTCGTTTGTTGACCCGACGATACGTGAATAATAGTTCCATGTGCCGGATTTATCTTCATTCCCATACTGACGACTGTGTTGTCTTTAGCTGATAGGAAAAATAATTGATTAAAATATACGCTTAAGTGAAACACTACAACGCTTATGCAAGGACCAATAATTTTAAGCAACGCGAGATTTGCATCTGCTGATATTAATTTTAAGTTTGACATTGTTGTGGCCGAATTGGAATCTGCTATCTGAAAAGTTTAAAAAGTGTTAGTAGTCCTTAGTTGCCCGGAATTGT
Source organism: Eurema hecabe (assembly GCA_026213755.1). Lineage (NCBI taxonomy): Eukaryota > Metazoa > Arthropoda > Insecta > Lepidoptera > Pieridae > Terias > Terias hecabe. Next base: position 8,043,963 of record JADANM010007051.1, on the reverse strand, counting down.
TTCAAAAGTTTCAGTACTGCCAATCGCTTGCTGCTTGCATTTAGTCCTGCTATAATCTATAATAATATATCATGGTATAAGATCGTTTCACCATCTAACATATCTAAAGAAAAAAAAGTTATTATAGACGATTAAAGCAGCGTCTGTGGCTTCCTCAACAATACATCCTGTAAACAATAAATGAAAAGTTTTAAGTTTAACTTGGTAGTTCAGATGGTTGTATCCTTTTCTTACTGGTCACGGATTGATCTGTAAACCAACGGCATCTGCTGGCTATAAAATAAGTTTATTTGACTACATGCAAGCTACGTTTGCAAAACATAGTACAGCATACTGTCCTGAAGTATCTTTGGAAACTGTTTGCAAACCTGGTGAAAGAAAGACTGTTGAAGTATTGGCAGTTGTTGGAAAATAGCTTATTCTAAAAACTAAAGCCTCTCATGCAGTAACGAAACATGCAGACGATTATTTAATGAACTAAGCGTTTGGTATGGTCAGCATATCGTTGTTACTAATAAAGAAATGGTCAATAAGCAAAGTAACGCCAAATGCCAAACAAATAAATTATTATTGATACGCATTAATACGCTAAGACGCAGCGCTAACATACTTCATTGAGTAATTGGTACTTATGATGCCAAATTGGAACACTTTAATTTGAGCTACTAAAAGTTAAAAGTTTAACTATCATGCTGAACTGAAGTCTGTCAGCTGCATCGGACTCCCAAGCCAATAATCATTATTAGTAATATTGAAATATTATAACTTAATATGCTTACTAATAATTACTGCGAAGATTAATATACTTTTTAGTTAAAAATCTGCACGGGAGATAGAAAAGGAATAAACCTGAAAGGAAAGTTAAACTTTTAAACTGAAACTCGTTATCTGAAGTTAGCTGCAACACTCTACACAGATCGCAGCCGAAACTACTAGCAAAACTGGTAAAAATCCTAAAATGAAGAAATGGACGGTACAATGTTCTAAGTCAGGTACTAGTTTTAGGCATAACTATGTTATATTTCTCGTGTCTCGCAGTAAAACTTTTGTGTTGAAAGCTGTTGAAAACAAGGAACATACCTAAGTTTCTGCAAAAGAACTATATAAATAAATGGCATGGGATTATCTTCCCGGACCAAAATATACACGAAAAACTCATGAAGCTGAAAACATTGAAATTTTATAAATAGATTATGCTATAATGACGCAGCAGCTTTCTTAATTGCGTATTCCGAGATAAATTGAGGTGCTCTTTGAAATATGACGCGTTAAGTATTAGAGGAGTTAGAATATATGGGCTAGGTGTAAAATACAAATTTTACGCTGAAAAGCAGTTGATTTAAACTATTGATGGTAAAGATTACGCGATAAGCATACAAATGATCTCGGTCATTCGCTGAAAATCTTCAATGTACCTGCAACTGGCGTCCACGAGCGGGAGTCTCGAGCGGAACTCTTGTCCTGGCTATGCGACCTGTGCCATCATATGAAACAATACACACAACCTTTATACTAGAACTTTCTAGAATTTTCTTACAAATTGTTCTGAAGTTATAATTCTTTAGTCGGGTTTCGGAAAAAAAATTCTCCCCGCCAAAACGACATGCATTTTTTTCTAAGAACACATTGCTTAATTTGGAGTTTTTTGTATAGTTTTACGAAGAAGTATACCTTCTTACGAGGGAATATTAATTGAATTGAATTTTTACTTAACAATTTTATTATTAATAAGCAATAAATTATTTTGAAATGGTTCATGAAATTATGTTTCATGTTAAAAAATTACAAGAACTCCGAATATTTTCTCGAGGAAATCATGGCAGTTTTTTAAATATTACTAAAAAAAAATTAAATCTTCAACAGCTCTTTTCATCTTCAACGAGCATCTTCTTTGCAAAACTGAGGCCAAATGCGTGAAGAAAAAAATTTGGAAAAAGCCGTTATCTGTAATAAAATTACTATTTGGTTTACAAAAATTGCGTTTGTTGTTTAATTTTTGACAGCACATATAGTTCACAGAAATAACTTCATGAAAAAAAAACGCGATTTTTGCTTTTTATTACTTTCAGGTACCAAAAGATGATTTTTGTCTCCCAACATGTGTGATGACTGACTGAAAAAAAAACAATTAGTTGAAAAATAAATTAAGAAGACATACCCAGCGGGAGCTATCGGCCGGAGTTGTAATTGACTTGGAGTACCATCAGATAACCTTTTTTGACCACGCGTTTCTTGAGTTATATTCTTAGTAGACGTTGACGTCTGTAATATTGATATATGACTAAACATTAATATCAATGAATATTTCCGTGCAGGAAAACATTGATTAATAAGGAATAGACCCGCTAAAACCAGGATGGGAGAATAAGTTGCATGAAAAGAAAATGTTAGAAAGATTTATTTCAAATTTAAGTATTGGATATTGCATGACTTAAAAAAAAAACAATCCTACAATACTTGGCGAAAATATTGCACGTATAAGTTTAGAAAAAGACATTGGATTATTTTACGCTTCATAGAGCGTTATCTCTTTCACACAATTTGTCAATGTCACTTGTCAGTTAGATATTGTGCGAAAGGGATAAAGCTTTATAAAGCCGAAAATAACTGATAACCTCTCTGCAAAGACCGAATTGCATTACTTGTCGTCAAGTACTGTAGGTAGATTTAATTTTTTTTTATTTAAGATATGATGATATCACATAAGAGAGGATAAAACTTATCTCTTAAAAACAAATAAAGTTTTTGAGTAAGGTGGATGTCGTTGATCAGAAAAATATAAATAAAGAGTAGTGGCAATTGCAAATTATTGAACGAAAGTTATGAAGCGATGGTTAAATAAAATTAGTATGTGGAAATGCTAATGTGGACAACATATGCATTTTCTCACTGATATTATTTGCGGAGAGGACGCTTGCCCCGTCGATATTATGTTTATAAGAGGAGCACTGCTTGCTATAGGCTGTCGAGAAAATATATTTTGATTACTTATTAATAGTACTTTTTAGTGTGGGCTTTATTGCATAGCAACTATATCAGCCAGTCAAAGAAAACACAATATTAGTATACTATTTTGAGTATAATTAAATAGCTTAATATGTAAATCTGACAATGGAGAGTTTGCTAAAATAAATGTAGTCTTAAAACAATATGGAATAAGTTATTTTAAATATGTAAATTAAAATTTAAATATTCTTTTAAAACAAAAATGCATTTCGTGTTTTTTTTTTGTAAAACACATTTTGTTGTTGGCATCAACTTAGAAATACCTTTTTGGAATTTATTAATTTATATAACAAAAATTAACTGTATCTTTTATATTTTTGTAATATAAATAAACAAACCTTTTGATTGAGTTGCATAATCGTTCCCGATGCTTGTAGCTGTTGTAATTGAGCTGCCGATAGTGGTAATGTTGTTTGTTGAAAACTATTAGCTGGTGCAATCTGTAATGACATGGAAAAATTGATGAGCCAAAGTTATATGAGCTAGTTTGATCTTTAATCTACTTAAATTTATTATGTGCTGATGTATGTAGTATAATATTAGTAGGGAGGGCATAGGGCATAGGATAACATAGGGCAAAGGAGCGGGCGAGCCACCTTATGGAAAGTGGTCATCGCTGCCCATGAACACTCGCAGAGCTTGACAGCTGTGGAGTGGGTTGCCAACCTTTTAAAAAGATGTACGCTCTCTTCTTGAAGCACCCCAAGTAGTAATTTATCGTAAATACCGAACGAGAGAGCTGATTCTACAAGATATCAAATTTAATTTTCTATTACAAAACAGAAGCTCTATACCAAACACAATCAAAGTCAATTTTGACTAGTTTCGACTCAGTTTTTGAGCAACATTGAATAAAATTTAAAAATGTTGTTTTTGTTATGAAAAATACAATGTTCTGATGTTTAATCCAATTCTTTTCAAGTAGCTTAAGTTCCACAACTCGGTAAGCAGAATCATTTTTTTTCAATATCAACGACAATTGTATTCAGATTAGAGTTAAATGGAAATTTGTGACATTGTAGAAGAGAACCTAAAAATCTATAGGGTAAAATTAAAAATTGTTTCACAAATAAAGCTACATCCTTTGTCAGTATATTCTAATTATATTATTAGTGTAAAAATTCATGAGGATGTATGTAGGAATTTATTGTTTTTTCCAAGAAACTACTATGGAATGGATTTCTATAACCTTAGCTTTACATGTTGGTTACATTTTATCCTATTAAATATAATCTCATAAAGTATAGATAGTTACGTACGTAAAATATTGATGATAAATAATGACTGAGAAACTCACAGATACAAATTGTTGTGGCTGCAAATTAGTTAATCCAGTTTGATTCCCTGTTAAATCTTGAAGTTGTTGGTATGGAATTATCATAGTTTGCGAGCCGGGGACTGTCCATTGCATATCAGTGCCTTGGATATGGTACCTTATGTCTTTGTCGCCTTTGTCAGTACTGTATAGGATCTTTTGTGAAGAGCTTGTACTCTGAGCAGCACATACTACAGGAGTTGCTGTAGCAGAACAGACTGTCGTATCTGCCCCAGTCAAGTTGGCTTGGGGAAATGTTAAGCCATTTGGTAATATCATAGACATAGACGATGGAACCCCACTCAACCTCAATTGCGTCACATTCACTGGCTGTACATTAGATATATCCACGATCTGCGTAGGACCAAAGTTATGTTGCTGTAATCCCAATGATTGAGCCAAAGGGAGAGATGTGAAGTTAGTGTTTGAAACTTGAACTCCCGGTTGTACTATAGGAATAAGCTGCCCATTTTCTTGGTTAAGGACATATTGCTGTTGAGGTAGCAATTGTAATACTGTTGGGGGTCGCACTGTCATTAAAGGTGTTGGTGCTGGTGCAACACTAACTACTGGTGGTATAACTGAAGGATTGGAGGTTGTGTTCAGAGTGGACGTCGATGATAAAGCTACGGTAACAACGGGAGGCGGGACGGGAGGTGGCGCAGTAGTGGTGGTTAGAGCTGGAGGAGGAACGTTCAGCGCCGGCGGCGGGCCACCCGCCTGCGCAGCGCTCCACTGCGCCAGCTCAGCGCGTATAGTCTCTATCAAGTTCTGAGCCAACGAGCGCGCTGCAGCCAAAGCCTCTGATCGCGTATGTTGCAACGCAAGATGTAATGGCTCAAACTTATCACTTTTTAACACAGCGGACACTCCCGTTTCAGATCGAATATACTCTAGATTCGTCCCATTCTGCAAACAATACATTTTTATTAGAGTATTAGAATTAAAAACATAAAATAGGGATAAAGATCAATGTATCTCACGGGCCCGAGTATGCGGGATTTAATGTCGAACGCGGCTGGCGCGTTATCCAGGCCTATATAAACTTTATCTATAAGACCACCAGACATTTTTTAGGACAGATTTTATAAAATTTATTTATTTATTTGTAACTTTATGGGGAATGCATCTTTTCAAGTTTTCAGTTTTCAATCGAGTTGTTTTGACATAAGTAATATAGGTTACAGATACAAAAAAGACAGACCATTAAACAGTGAATTTAAGTCATAACCTATACAGATATAGTAAAGCTAAAAGCAAAATATGTTTTTATCTGTTTAAAAATCATGAACCTTTTATGAAAAATGCATCGCAAACGCATCTTAAATATTTAAAAAATTTTAACAGAGTCGACAAAACTTAGTCTTATAAGAGAATTAAACATTCAACAATAATTTTAAATCAAGCTGTGAATCTATATTGTTACTACAATCTTATATTTTGTTCGAAACATAATATGCATTGAAATATAATAAAATAGGTGTTGCCCGCGGTTTCACTCGCGTTAAATTCGGGGTAAAATTCGTAAAAAAAATGGGCGTTTTTTTTGGTAGTCATAAACAGTCAGCATACCAATTTTGAATTTCCTACCTTGAAAATCGCGAAGGGCTCCATACAAACTTCTAACCCAGGTGGTGGGGCAAAAAGTAGCTTATGTAAGTTACAAGTACAAGAGTTGTTGGATACATACATACTAATTAATATCTCCACTTTCTCATTTATAATATTAGTATGGATATAATGGGATGGGATCCAACATAATTAAAAAAAAAACACGAAAAATTGCGTAACGATTAATATTTCTAAAAAACATGATATGCAAACACTATTCTAAACGGTTTTACATATTAATTTGGAAAAATATAACATTAACATTTTGTTTAAACAACATTTTAAAATATGTACAATATTTTTTGTTTATTTGTAACAACTTTACTGTCATGTTTTCTCACTTTTAATAATAAAGTAATAAATTCACAGATCTTTTAAGGCTACATAACTAAAAGTTACATTCATGTATTACATACAATTCCAAGAACACTTATCAAAGAAATTAGAAATAGTTTATAATATTAAGTATTTAATGATTCTCTGTTGGTTTAAATTTAATATGTTTTTTAGTTTCTTAAGTATAGACACTTTCTGTTAAAGATTTTATTATAAAAACAGTATATGTGTAGTATATATGAATGACTATTTTTTAAATGTATATGACAGTGAAATATTATGTATGAGGTGGGGTATGCGTTATACATGTTAGGATTATGCAATGTATTATTTTTCAAACTTAAAATCTTAGATTCTAATCTTACAACTAGATTAGGGGACTAGAAGATTAAAAAGGTTTTTAAATTATTATAAGCAAACGAAGGACGGAGTGATAACTCCAAGCTCATTTTGTTAACATTTATGTATAATTTTATCAATTATAACAGTATAATATTGGAAGAAAATTTACTTTAGACATTATAGTTATCAACACGATTTCGTAAATACACGAATTGGGTATTAAAAATTCAGAGAAGATTATAATACATATCTTAATTTAGAGTAATTTTTTGTGTGCTGGTTTTTAGAGTTATGCATTTATAGTTGACTTTTACTTTAACGTTATATGGCAGCCTGGCTGCATATCACCATGTCTGTAACATCATTAACCTTAAAATAACACAAATAAAATTCCATAGTAAATTCTAATTTGCAACAAATTTTTGCAAATTACAGTATCTGTATCCTGTACTGTCATCTGTCACATTTTGAAAAGCGCGGGAGAATTTTAGTTTATTTTTTATTAATATTTCATAGTAGTTATCAGATGTTAAAAAGATATACCTATGTAATTATATAAATATATTTTCCAATATCACTTTTGTTCCAGTCGTATTTTTGAAACACAGCTGTAACTTAATATAGGCCTAGCACAGATATATCGACGACTCAATAAAATTTTAAGATAAACATGTTGTATGAAAAACACCAGTGCAGGAGACAAGAGGTAGTGAATAAGGGTAAGTCAATGATATTATAATATTAACAATATTGGGGTAAGTACAAACTTTCAGAAAATATATTTTGTAGGAACTATTACAATTTGAAAGATAACTTTAAATAAACATTGCTTATTGTCAATATATATATAAAATCTAATATCAGAATTTGAATATAATTAGGTATGCATTTTTTTTAATAGTATTAATTATGTAATGATTCAATGTTTGATATTCAATCTTAAAATAACATTATTTTACTTTTTTATTTTAAAATATTAAATATTATATCTGACAACAATTTATTTAATCAAACTAGTTTTTCCACATTTAAACACACTTATAATTATATTTCTTTTTACTGATGTTTTTCTTGTTATGATGTTATAAGTTGGCCGAGATGGAAGCAATTTTTGGCACCCTTTAATATTAGTGCACACTTAAAAACAAACATTATTTTAATAAAAAAAAATAACAAACCAGTTCAAGTCGAACCTCGTTAAAACAAAAACATGATAACAAAACCTTAACATCTAAGTTAATACTATACTTAAGTTTTATTAAGTATTTATTACAGCCCATCTGTTTCATGATTAGAAAAATATTATCAATTTAAGTGCATATTAAGTGTATATAAAAATATATTTTAGATTCTATACATATAAGTTTAGTGTATTATTTCTGTTTAGACCAATGATATTATATTAAATAGAAATGTTATAAGTGCAAATTTTGAAGACGCAAAACTTCCTTATTAGGATGTCTTACCTTTAGGTGATTGGTTGCGGAGCATTCACACGCAACTGACAAAACTATCTCTTTTTTTCCTGTTGGTTTTATCATTTTTCTCTTTTCTATCGTTTTGACTTGATGTAAGAGTATCTGTGCTGTCACTGCTGTGCAGAACACTTTTTTCGTTTGATTTCTTGGTTTATAACATATATATTGACTACAATATCATTGATTTAGAGGATTTAAATGTTTCTTTTTATCTATAAAGAAAATATGTTATCTAGATCATTAAGATTAACTTCTTAAGCTCAATAAAGTGCATGAAATATCGTCTTATTTCACTCTCTATAGCCAATTCCTCTGGGGTCATATGATTAACTCTAATTTATATTATGTTTTCTTAAATCTATAATAATGATTATTTAAATATGGTTGATTACATATTTATGAACATTTCTTGCATGGTATATTGTAATTTTATTATATCTATATATATTACCATGTATGAACACGCCAAAAGCTAAGATTTCGAATAGCTGTGTCGTATTATTTACTTATGTTCAGAAAACAATTGAATTTTTATCATTTGTATGAGTTACTTATTTAAAGATTATTATGTATTTGAAAATGCATTTCTTACTTTTGCATTGTACTAAAAACATACATTATGATGGGTTTCTGAACAACATGGAAAGATATTCATAACTAATTTTCCACAATACACTTTTGGTGAATTTAAGTCCTGATCACTTCACTTATCCTACACTGCACTTAACACTGACTCTACTTCAAATGAAGCTTTGCTCAAGAAGAACAGTATCCATTGTAGACCGGGCTTCCTTCTTGCAGAGTTGGGTACGGCATGGTTTAGGTGAGGGCAAGCCGTCATCAGAAAAGATTGACTTACAATATATGTATATCTATAGCTGCACTTTTGTTGAAATTAATGTCCTGATCACTTCACTTATCCTACACTGAACTTAACACTGACTCTACTTCAAATGAATCTTTGCACATGACGAACAGTATCCATCGTAGACAGGGCTGCCATAGTACATGCAAAGTTGGGCTCGGCATGGTTTGGGTGAAGGTGGACGGTCATCATAGAAAGTTGACTTGCTGAGATATAGCGTGCGGTCTTGAGCCCTGGAGGCTTCGTGTCTTGTCGTGCCAGGTCTTTCTGCTTCTGCATAGAAACGCGACCGTCCCGTCCCATAACGTGGTTGGGAGGGCTCTGCGTCTGTTGCTACACGGTTTTTTTCTGTTGTATACCTGAAACATATAAATAAAAAACTTTAGAGGGGTCAAGGGACTTATGTCACCCAGATGTGACTTAGTTAGTGAAGTGACTATTGATTAATTTATATAAACTCTGTTTTAGTAGGTAAGGTAGTAGGTAAGTACCTTATCACTAAAGATTGATTACTTCTTGGCAACTAGTGCTTGGAATATATACCACATACAAGTTGTACTGTATTTTGTGCATACGTTTATGATGACATCACAGAGTAGATAGATAGATGCGGAAGAAATAAATAGCTTTACTAAAAATATGTAACTTGGTTTTGGTTAGTCTTTTAAATTTAAGTTTTGTGTAATGTTATGTGTGTAAAGAATAGTTATAAGCTCCCACAGAGTCAAGAAAATCTTTTTAATGGCATTAAGTGAAAATTAAATTTATAGAAGTCTTTGGTTTCATCAACTTACCCAATCCATGCTTCATTCAGGTAATTCTTAACCATTTCCTCTTGCACAGGAGCCCGGGCAGCTAACACTCTACAACACAGAACTTCACACGTGGACTGCCTCCTCACTAAGTCCTCTGGGTTACTCTGACTGCCGCTCAACTTTCCCGTCAACTTAGCCATTGAACCAAAGTTCTTCTTAAGCTTACTGCTCATAGACCGACCAATGCTACCAAACTGTTTGGCTACTGAGTTCATCTGTTTAGAGCTTTTAGTCGATAGAGCATCCAGGGATCTACGTAGTTCTTCAGATGGTTGGCTATGTGTCAGACATTCTACGCGTTCTAGGTCTAAATAGGCTTCTAACATGGATGTCCGTTGGTATTCATCGGGGAGGAGGTTGTTTATCGTTTTCTGGTCCGGTTCTATATCCCAACGGAAATCTTCGCCTGGATCTACGTTGAATCTGAAATAAAAGTTAAATGTTTGAATGGGGTTTTATTTTTAAAATTTTAATTTCTTGAAAGTTGAATTTGATTGTAAATATAAGATTTTTAGGATAGACGAAAGATCTGATTTCAATATGAATGGTCGAGAGTATTTACTTACATTTACATACATAAAAAATATTTTCAAAGTTGTTATATTATTATTTCGCACACACCTGATAGGCAATGGGTTCTGGGCAGAATCTTCCAAGGGCACTCTCGCTCCATCACTAGGCAATGGCTCGCAGGGCACCAGAGCAGAAAAATGTCCAGCGTCATACGCCAATAGTATTGGAGCTTTACTGCATGTGGCTGGGTCTAATTCTAGAGGTAAATAGATACCTCCGAATGGGATGGGCGCTATGGGGTCGCCGCGGAAATCCTGAAAAATTAATAATAATCATTGTTTCGATAGCAATACTAATGATCATAGCGTAGTTCATATGATCTGATCCTGACGCAAATATTTAAAAGCATCCTCCAAATTTTTGACGTTAAATCTTTTGCAGCCTGTATATAATTAATTTAACTTTAGTCAACTTCTTGTATTGTTCGGTATGAATCAATACAAGTGTATCATATGTATTTTCAATATACAATTTAATGATAATAAATGGAGCTAATCCATAATTTTTAAACTAACATCCAATTTCCTTTTTTGGTAAAAAGTGTGGGACCCGTGCGAGTTTCTTACGCCGGTTCTTCTCGCCGGGTTAGTTCCCGAACCGGTGGTAGGCATCATGTAGACTTTCTGAAGGTATTTGATTCAAATCTACTCAGAATAAAATTTCTTTTCTTTTCTTTCTTTCTTTCAATAACTCACCCGTAAAGCCACATCAGCGAAGACCACAACCGGTCTCCTCATAGCGTGCGCTAGCGCAAAGACATGCAACTGCTCCAATCCGGCGTAGTGCGGCGCCGCACTCGGCTGCGCCTTCGGGCGCGGCTCCGTGGATGCCATTCGAACTGACTGTGCCCATTCGCGAGACCATTCCGCTTCGGATAGCGTGAGTCCGGCTGACTTTAGGGATACGCTTTCGGACCAGCGCCAACGGCGTTTGATTGCATCTGGAATTAATATTTTTTTTATAACAGTAGGCAAGTACGTGAGCCACCTGATGGAAAAAGGTCATCAGATCTCTAGAGTGGGTTGCCGGCCTTTTAAAAATATGAACGCTTTTTGGAAAGTTAGAAAACAATATTCTGTTAAAATTAAAAATAGAAAATTATCTAACTAATTTAAGTCCAGCTTGGGTGAACGGAATTAATTTATATTTTAAAACAAAAGGCACGATCAGTTTACATAGACCATTAAAAGAGTCAAATTTATGGAATATCGGTTTAACATAAATAACAGCACAATAATGTCGAGTTAACCTAATTCCAACCACCAAGTCTTAAAGCAACTTTGGGCAACAATCAATAGGGTATATGCACATAACTTTAACGAACAAGATAAGAACGAAATATATTTTTAAACGTGCATACACCACCCTATTAAGGCCAAAAAAACTCTTAAGACACTTACTCATCAAACCCTCGCCCTCCTCGCCCGACAGAAGCGTCTGTACTTTAGTACGTAACGCCAGTAGCCTATCATGAAAGCCATACGCAGCGAGCGAAGCAGCATGCGGCAAGCAGTTTCCGTCTCCAGATGTAGCCAGCGGCAATAACCTGGGAGCGCCTGGTACTCTCCCGCGCCACCAGTTTAACAAATTAGCTGACTCTAGAGTAACTAGAGTGGCTGTTTCTAGCAAATCTTTCTCTATGAATATCCTGCAATACGAGAAAAATGTGTTTGGACAAGATTGTTTAAAACATAAATACATTTATAGTTCATCTTAGTGAATGTAGAAATTGAAAGGAATGTAATAGGCGCGCTTATCACTAAAAAGTGATCTCTTTCAAGCAACGGCATGGCAAGTAAAAGGTTATATAGAAATAGAAAATGAAAGACTGGACTGGAAGGAGGCACACTAAGTAAGGTCTATTCATATATAGAATTATAGGAATAATAATTCCCAAATTTGCCGGCATATCATTCAAAATTTCAATTCATTTAGAATTGAAATTTTTTAAATTAAACACACCTAGTGTTTATATATTATTTTTATTGTTAATGTACATTTCCACAAGATAACTGCTAAAAAATGGACTAAAATGATACGATCTTTACATCATTAGGTACTGCGAATTAGATAACATAGCTTTGCAATCATTCCACCACCTTAGCTGTTACTAGTACATAAAAACACAAACCTTAAAACATTAAATCCCTAACCAAAATTTAATCAAGTTTGCAAAAAACTTCTAAGACTTTCCCAAACATTTTCTTTAACGACTTGATACCAAACTTGTTAATAAATTGCAACAGCCAGTCCAGACTGAGGTGTTTTAAAGGTCAAAGTGTAGCGACCAAAAGGGTTCAAGGTGTTGCGTGTCAATCAAATTTGGCGATCTGCCCAACACGCGCGAATCGAAATAAAGCGGTGACTGGACTTAGGACTGACCATTCACGGTATTTTTTAAATGTTATAGTCATTGCTTTTTCTTATAATTGGCTTAAGGGTTGAATACCTAAGTGCAGTTGAAAACACAGTTAATTTCGAATAAATTTTAGTAAAGTAATGGTCAAATAATGGCCCAGAACTCGATATTTCTTGGTTGCTACTTCTTTTTGAGATAATCAAACTAAATCTTGTAGCTGAAAGTTTTTATGCAGGTACTTGTCGAATTTAATATGGATAAATATAGTATTGTCAGCAAAATCGTAAAAAAAAACGAAAATGGAGTTTACGCGAGTAAAAACCAATATTGATAGGAAAATCGTATTTTGATGACATATTTAGTTATATTTCAAAGAATTGATGCAAAATTGATAGCATACCTGAAATCTGGCGGATATACGGATATATCCGGTAATAGGAGGATGTGATCGGAACTGAGAGTGTTTAGATCTGGCTCGGTGTTGCTACGCAACGCCCAAACGAGTCCTTCATTATCTGTGGCCCGCGAAATTCCCCGGGAAAGCTTGCGACCTGAAAACGTCATATATTTTTATACATCCTGTTATTAACCTGAATGAAAGCTACACAGATTTTGTATATCTATATCAAAATTATACCGCATATTTTCAAAATAGCGTGTTTAGAATCTTCGACACTACAGCAAAGGCAATATTTGAGACTTAAAATTTTAATGGTGCCTTGAAAAACTTTCTTATTTGTCAGAGTTCAATGTTACCTAATATACAAACAATAACTTTTACTGCATCGGACTGAACAAACAATGTTCTAATTGAAACGATTTAATTACTTCTTTAAAATGCATTTCTGTTTTTATTGTTACCTATATTATTAGTTATAACAGTTTCACACGGAAAACCAGTTAATGTATGCCTTTGATAAGGTCAAGCCAGCATTTGTCAAATTGTATTCAAACTTTATTATCGATGGCCACAGGGTTCTTGACATTATACAGTCCTCACAACCCTCATCCATTGTTTGTTGCGAAAAATGCGAGATTACACGCAATTCAGGCAACATTCACCTTTTGTTGGACGTTTGAAAAGGGCTGAAGCGGCCTTACAAAATGTCCGCAACATTAACCCATTCTAGAGGCTTGTATCAGCATATAACAATAGGTAAAATTTCCGTTGAGGAAATTCTTTATCTAAACTACAATGTAAGTAATGCCGAGTTAGTTAAAATTACAATGCTATAAGCTAATGGACATAAAGATTCAAGTGTTAGAATTCGTATATAAACATTATATAGGTAATGATATTTAATTACATTTTTATTTATATTTATAAAGCAAGCTCTTTTATTCGGTACGTATTTCAAAATGCCACTGCTCCTACAATTTTGTGACATTCAAATAAACTCATTCAGAAAAGGCCACCGTCCTTTTTGCTTGTCTCTTTATGTAGGCTTTTTGCCAAATTGTTAAATTATTCACCGTAATAAATTCTGAGTTCAGTTTGGTTTTGAGACATTTCCCAGTCTGGGAAGAAAAAACTTATAAAGGTTTATTTATAGTTATTTATAAAATTCTAGTAGCACCTATAATACTAAATTGTTTTTGATATAATTTGGAAAAAGTCGTCATGGACAAAACTTTAATAAGCTTAAAACGATTTACATAACTTGTAATATTTTCAAATTGAAATAACTACCTAAAAAAATGGAGCAAATAATAAGAAATTAGCATAAGGAAATTGTATGTCTTTAGCACAGGATCAACAATATCCTACAATTTAATTATAATTAAAACTTTTCTTCAACATTTAGAGGCTAAAGGCATATTTAATTAAAAATGTTTCAAATAAGTCTCTCATTTGGTAAAAAATTATATCAGTCTTGGTCTTGTGTATATAGTTTTAACATATAAACATATTTAACATACAAAATAATTAGTACTCACATTCAGGAGCCGGTGTAAGAACCAAATTTGACGGTGCAGAGTACGACATGGCGAGGTCCAAGGTGCTCACTGACCGTTCCGGAGTCAACACATCGCCACCGGCTTTCGGTCGCAACGATACTCTATCTGGAAAAACGTTATACACATATTGGAGTATGAGCATGCAAAGTGAAGCCTCTTCAAGTTTGATAATTTTGTCTAACTACATACATCGCATCGAAATTCGTATTCTATCACAATCGTATTAAAAAGATAGTGAATCAGAAAATGGGTAAAAAAGTGTCTCCCTTTACAATTTGCTATTCAGAAGAAACAACTAATGTTGCAATTCTAAAATTGAAAGAAAACCCTTAATAGACCATTATAGAGCAATTAAATAATATCGTTTTATATATAATTGAATATATATTGAAGCAATAGAGAATACCAGCAAAATTAAATCTATTTAATTTTAATCCATATTTAAATTGGTCATCAGTAAAAAACACAATTTAAAACTAATTTTATATTGACTGTCCTATCCTACCTACTGCAAATTTATCGACGAGAAAGCTACATTATCTCTCATTAACATAGATTTATTTTCATACTGTGAAACCACGCAAGTGTTTAGATATTTTAATCAGTCGCTATACAGTAGACAATACGTGAACGTTTGAAAGTTACAAAACAATGTTACCACGCTTTTTTGTGTGATAAATATTTTGTTTCCGCTTTCTTTATCTATAGTAATATTATTAAGAAGAAAAGATTGTGTGTTTGTTAAATTGTAAGGGGTAATCTCGGGATCTACTGAACCGATTATTATAATTCTTTCACCAATAGAACCCCACATTATTGCCGAGTGTCATAGGATATATAAAAAAAGTGGGAATAGGTCAGCTTGTATGATATATCAAATTAGCCGCGGTTTTGCACGCGTAGTTTTCGTTTCCCTCACAAGGGTACCCTATTTTTTATCCAGGGTATAATCAACCTCCATGCGAAATAAAACAAAGTCCCTTTCTCTGTCCCTACCTATGTATGCTTAAATCTTTAAAAATACGCAACCAATCCTTATGCGTTTTTTATATATATAATGATTTCAGAGAAAGGTTTATACATATACGTGTAACACGTGCATAATATATGTGAGCGAAGCCTAGACGAGTCGCTAGTTTCATTAGTATATAATGTACTAACGTTTATTGCGTGAAATAAAAACAAACAGAAAGGATGGTATCATGTATATTGTATGGTATCATATCATAATATTGAAGAGGTGTTATGACAGCGAACTAGCACATGAATCAAATTACACGGCTATTTAAAGATATTTATACGCTGTACAAACACGGCTTAATGTTGTTAAAGCCACGATGTTCATGCCAAAACATTATCGTCTTACGAAAAACACGTCTACATGTTTTTAGGTCAGTATGATGTGTACGAATCTAATTTTAAATTTTAAATCGCGTTATGCATTACTCATTTGATATTTATGGAGCGTCATATACCTAAGTATGCCATGCATCATGATTAGAGAATCATTTGAATTTCAAATGTCGCCGCTTCTTTCATCTAGATCATAGATTCTAGTCTTTAATATCAGGTTTGTTATACACTAGAAGACTTAAGTTTCAACAGTTATATTTAAATAAAGTCAAATATAACTTTAATTAAATAGACTGCATTGGGTAACTCTTTAGAATTGTCAAAACCACAAAAAATTGTTTACCACCAGTTCGGATAGCAGTTTCTACTGGAATGACACTGCATTCGTTGCCTTTTTTTTAATAATAAAATACAAATGGTAGGTAGGTAAATAAAACTTATATTGACACTTTACAGGTCTTTTGTAATGCGATATGCGAAACTGGACCATATATGAATGAATGTACGCACTACACCGCTTTGTTAATCTTCAAACAATCTACAAACGAAACAAATAAATATCTAGTAATACATTTTCTCGGTACCATGATTTTTCGCCTATAGGTGTATAAACCCCTTACAACGAAAACTCTATTTTTATTCTATTCTTTAGCTTAAACAATGGCTTAAAAACTAGTCAGTCGATAGAAATCAATTCCAATTTAAGTTCGGAATATAAAGCATAAATAAAAAGAAGTTTCTCTACGAACGTGAGGTATTGCTATTACGTAGTATATGCCTAACAAGGAATGGTGGCAATCCAGCTAGCTTTCTGTCGAGATATTCGATGGTAATTGAAATTGTGAAAATCCGTCACATTCTCCATTCACATTTTTCATACAATTTTCTTTAACTAAAATGGTCGGTATGAAAACATATACATATAATAAAAATGTAACGAGGCGCTGTCTGTACATGGAAGATATATGAGAGAAAGTAAATAGTCTGTTTGTTTGTGCACGCTAATCTCAGAAACGGCTTTTCCTATCTAGATGCGGTTTTCAATGATATATTGTGGTAAGCTTCACTTAACATTTAGTGTTTAATTCATGTCAATGGGGTAATAAATAAAAAAGTTATGACAATTTAAAGAATCACGTTGAACTCGCTGAGCGTTTGTTGGCGCGGGTTAGGCATTTTCAAAAATGCTGCCCAAAGTCACTTTTCTACGCGGGCGAAGTCGCTGGCACAGCTAGTTTTCTATACATCTATAGTCTCCTAAAATCTATTGTAAACGTTGCTTTGGAATCTATCTCAGACTAACTATGTGAGACCAATTATGTTTTAAATAGACAATGTCAAGTCATTGACCTTAATAATTAATTATTGTTGAAATTTAAAAATTACGTCAATGTAATCAAACAGTCCTAACAAAAACAATGCAACGTGGATGGTGTGTATTGCGTATTTACGTCACAAAACAGAGCCTTCAACCGAACAATAGACGCAATGAAGCGCGTACAGGATGCTATCGACTTGAATGGCGACACGGCCTGTGGTTTTGATTTTAGTCCAACTAAGATTTAGGTTATTCAGGCTATGTATTTGTTCCTACTTCCGTGCTGTATCCCATCTAAATACAGAATTTCTATAAAAATTACTAGTACAATTCCATAAAACGACTTTATTACCTCTTAAATTTGTATAGAAGTTCAGTATTCTTAAATAATTTGTTCGATGAAACGTTATTACTAACTAATAAAAAAAAATTGCTATCCTAATACGTTCCTAATTAAAATCAAACTTAGTCTAAATATTTAAAGTATAATTCATCATACTAATGGGCGAACTAAATATCTCACACTACATTTAGGAGCATAAAATTTTCTGCCGTAAATGCACTAAATGTGTACTTTTTGCAACGAACTTAACATGTGTTCGCGTTTAATTAGTCTGCCCATATGTTACAATAAAGTACCTACGACACAGAGCAGACGGTGACTCGACTGAATATTTTTAGAGTATCATTTCACATTTGGGGTAACGACTTGCGTGGGCGAAAGTACTAGATTTTTCTTAGGTTTCATTTCATTTCAAAGTATTCATTATACAGTATTAAAATCTTGGGCTTATTACGCCGAGAGCGTTGCGTAATAATATTCTAATTGAGCATATTATGATTTTTTGTTTATCGTCATGAAACGGGGAAAGTTAATAAA
Organism: Eurema hecabe; assembly: GCA_026213755.1. Taxonomy (NCBI): domain Eukaryota; kingdom Metazoa; phylum Arthropoda; class Insecta; order Lepidoptera; family Pieridae; genus Terias; species Terias hecabe. The sequence continues at coordinate 8,025,753 of JADANM010007051.1, read as the reverse complement.
AAAGTTACCAAATGAGTCATTTTACGCAAAATTAAAATTTAAAGATGTGTTAATAATTAAGAGAATATGGATATTAAGTCCGTTGAATAATAATTTTTTTTTTAATTTCTCCTCATTGCACAATTAACACAATTAAACGTCATTGTATTGTGCAATTCGTTCAGTGTTGCTAGATAGTATATTATTCAACGCGTTAAATATTAACTTAAAACTTTTAGAATACAAAAGTAATTTGTAAGAGGTACGTTTAAATTTTCAAAATAACGGTTTTCTTTTGTAAAAAAAATTAAATGATTTTCTTTCTAAAAATAACGCATGTAGCGTTATTTTTATCGGCAGGATATTTGTAAGGGATTCCCTAATGCAATTTGTTTATAAAAAATATATTACCATCGGTGTGTTTGTCAGCTGCCGCTTCCATAACCATAGTGACGACCCTGAAACAAATGAAAATTCAGTTTTACGGAAAAGGGCCATAAATCTTGCGGAAAAGCTATTTTTGCGATCAAGCAAATTGTTTATTTATAATGATATCTTGAAGAGGGGGTATATTACATATCTTTAGATTTGATTTAATTGTAATCAAAATAACGGATAAAATATGACGTCAGCAATTGTTTGGTTGGTTAGTTTTGGGTTTTTTATTTATCTTTATTCTGGGCAAAGGGTTTAAACCTTTACAAACTTGACAGTTTTAGATACAATCAACAAGTTTACTTATTGAAGATTCTTTCCATTTTTTTCAATATTTTAGTGTCCACTTTATTTGGTTATATTCATTACAAATACCATGCGTCTTTTATTTGAGATAATATATCAGTCGACCTTATATTTCTTGTATTAATGGAATTTTTCAACTTATAAATTTATCAAATTCCAAACCTCAGCTAAGCATGAAGATATATTTATTGATACAATGAACTTCATTTAAGACATGAGTTAGTAGTTACGAAGAACTGGGAGATACAACTTTTGGACGAAAGAAAGAGTTGTTCTAGAACATATTAACTTCGTAAACCTATAGTTGCAAATGCTTTTGTAAATGCGAACAATGACACCACAAATATTTGATACAATGACTTTATTATCCCTAGGGTCTAAGTTCGTGCCTGTGCCGGGCTGTACGCTATGAATTTACAAAAGCGATATATTTCGAAACTTTGGCAGACCATATGAATTTTTCATGAGAACATGTCTGTCGTGGAATTGTTAATTTTTTTGTATGAAAATTCGTCGCTGTGTAAAGTTAGTATCTATATTTCAAGTGTGTTTGTACGTACGACAAGCACTCAATGGAACAAAGTATATAAACAAACAATTTTTAAAATTTAGCTACTTCGTAAGTTCGTAATAGTATGCAAGGAAATTTTGGATAAAATAAAGGAAGGTAATTGGATAGGAAAGTTGTATGTATTATGATATTTAATATCCCAATACGTCATATGTTTTCCAGATGTGTATGACAATACGACTCAACAATGTGAAACAAACAAATTAATAACGGAATGAAAATAGTTAATGTTTCATTTACTATTATGACGGAAGCCATGCATTAAATATATATACATATATCTTTAATAATAATAGATTTGTTAATAGACATATAAATGTGTATGTTATATTGTATCTGTTTGCAAAATTTGAGTCACATCCAATCAGTACTTTTTGTGTAAAAGAGTAGAAAAAACCATCACATACTTTGGCATTGTTTAAAAAACATTGTTTATATTCAACTCAGATTTTTTTAAACATTACATACTACAAATATATTAAACTAGCTATTGCCCGCGACTCCGTTCGCGTGGACTTTCATATAAACTGTGACCCTCCCTTTCCTCCCTGATAATCCTCAAAAATTTTGGCCTATGTGTTATTCTGATGTATAAGCTATATTGTGGTAAAGTTTCATTCAAATCCATTCAGTAGTTTTTACGTGAAAGAGTAACAAACATCCATACATCCATACATCCATACATCCATACTTACAAACTTTCGCCTTTATAATAGTAGTAGGATAGTAGGACTAGCTGCTGCCTGCGACTCCGTCCGCGTGGACTTTCATATAAACTTTCATATCCCTTTCCCCCCTATTAACCCTGTTTTCCAGTTAAAAAGTAGCCTAAGTTCTTTATCAGGCTCTAGACCATCTGTGTACCAAATTTCATTATAATCGGTTTAGTGGTTTGGCCGTGAAAGAGTGAAATTATAAAAAATTTCCTTCCCCAGACTCTAGACCATCTGTGTACCAAATTTCGTTCTACTCGGTTCAGTAGTTTTTGCATAATGGAAAGACAGACAGAAAGAGTTACTTTCGCATTAATAATATTAGTATGGACTTGACATCTCAGTATTCACATAATAATTCTTTATACACTTATTTTATTATAAGCAAGCTTCTGCTTAGTCACAATTGTTTACACCACATTCTAGAGCACATTGCCAACACCAAATATGAGAGATGAAATCAAAATAAACACAGAGGTGACATATACTTCCTACACAGTGCTCGGAGTAGTTAGGATATAAATAATCGCCCAGTATAAATGTATGTATAGGTATAACTATTTCATATGCAGAAAGGATCAGTTTTATGGTGCCAGGTGTCTAGTTAAATTGGTTTGCGGAGGTGTGGGTATTTTTCGCTACAGAAATGGTTATGTGTGTCGCTTAACGTTATGCACATTTTATTAGAGTTATATACTTATAGTCTATTGTAATATATGGTGTCTGTATTGCAATATCTTTTAATGTAACAAACAACTATTTTAAAAATCTATTATATTTATAAAAATTAATCTTAAAATGTGTTGGTAAGTGCATAACTCAATAACAGCTGAACCGATTTACATAATAATTTATTTAGAATATTCCTGGATGAACAAGGATGGAGTTTAAGAAAAAAAAGGGAATGTGCAGGGTATAAAATAGGTTCAGTGTGAACGAAGTTGCTTTGAGGCAGCTAGTATACAATAAAACAATTTCAGTATCTACATTTACACATTCAGAATGTCTCAAAACTCTGAATAGAAAACTACTGTCACTGTATTTTATTCTAATTATTGAGTAAAAAATATTTCAACTATTTAAAAATATTGTTATTAGAAATTCATAAATGTAAATAAAATAAAGGAATGACTGATGAAAATAACCATCCATGCCAAATTAACATTAAAAAATCATCTAATCATCAATAACTCGATAATAATTTCAGCCATAGTGGTATGTTTCGCAATAAATTTTAGTTAAATAAACCTTAGCAAAAATAAATGATTTGAAAAACTGTCACATATTATGCTGGTGTATACTGTTCATACCTATGTCTTAAGTAATAAACTATATAATGGTGATTATAATCTTTATCAACTTCCTAATAACACAAATTCTAGCCATCTGATTGAAGTATGACTCATTGTATATAAACGTACCATAAATATTTACAACGGTATCACTGACTGATTGCTTATCAGATGACAAATCCCATACTATTTAATACTATACTTTAAAAGTGAAATGAACAATAACAGAAATACCAAAGAAGGACCTGTGTTTAGAAAAACATGCTCGGATTTCTGATATAAAATAAATGTATATTTAATTAGTTTAGTTTTTTGATTGCAAATATAATTTTAAATATATCAATTCAAAGAAGAGAAATTTTTGGTAATATGGTTACATATTGTAAGTCTAAAAACAAACTTAAATCTTAATAAATTACATAAATCGAAACTAGTTAACTTTGAACATTTAAATGGTCTGTCTGATTTACAATTAAGGTCAAACTATGCTTCCTTCCTTGTTGTGGAGAAATCCATTCGTATGTTATACAAAGCTGTTTTTAACGATGACACTCCTTAACGATCTCAAGGTTAATCGGAACATACATAAATAAGCTTGTGTTCAAACGTAGAGGCCTTAAATGGTTAACTAAATATATACATTTCATAGTGTTACCATATTATGATATAACCCTAATTAGCAGCCTTCAAAGTTTATCTTCAGAAAAACGTATGTTGGAAAAATAAAAATATTTACCTTTATGGGCTCTATATGATTCTCAATTAAGTTTATCCATAAAACTAACACTGAAAAACGCGTCAATCACACGCTAGTAATATGTATTAAAAGTATTTTTGTAAATTAAGTTTTTTTGTTCAATATTTACAAATACACCACTCTCTCTTCACGACACATGAAATCCATTGACGATAGAGAAATGTCAAAATAAAAATGAAATTTGAACGAAATGATGGCCTATATGATGACGTATATAAATATTGTTGCCAGTATAATTTATGTGTCAAGGAGAAGAAATATAAGATAATAATTTTAATAAAATAGGAACGAATAAAAACATTAAGTTAATTCGTAGAAAAGTGCTTTACATTGATAGTCGATAAAATTTTGTTTTATATAATTAATGTTGTCATACTACAAAATTTTCGCTAGCCATTTTATTTCCGTAGATGCAAATCATTAATAGTTTTCATCGTTTTATTGAAGTATGCAAAAAATTGAAGCCTTCAAAAAATGGAACTTGTTAATAAAGTGTATTAACAATTCAAAAAACATATCAATTAAACACAACGCGCTTTGCGTAAAGCTTGGAGTAAATGTATAACTTAAACCTGGCAATTATACAGAGTTTAGTGAAGTTAGGATTCACTCATTCACTCTTTCCGTTGTTTTCTAAAATACCGAAGAATCTATTCTTTGGGAACGAGGAATGATGAACAACGAATGAAATAGACTTCGTTGAGAATTGACATTCATTCATGATGAACACAATGTAGAGTGCGAACTGCGAACAGTTTGTTTCTATTTTCCGTGGAAGTCACTGACATACGTGGGCGGCATCAAAACATTGAAAGCGATCTTCTATGCATGTGGTCTCTTATAATTTTAAGATTAAACAGAAAATACTTGAAAAATATTTCTTAAATAAAATAAAACATTCTCTTTTACCTGACGGTAGTGATATTCAGTGCGTTCATTTAATAATTATTATTTCGAGGTGCGAACAATTTTTTCGCCCGGAATATGACAGCATCTACTATGATTGAATTGGAATCCTGGATTATTTACCAGTGTGTTTTGAATGAGTGTCATGTATCCAGTTCATGTAAGTCCTTTTTTGTTACTCTAAATTACTACATCCACTACAAACAATACAAACTACCTAAAATATTTCTTTCCTTTTACAATTAATATTTAGTTTGTTTTCGTTTTGTAATTATTATTAATATTTATTTTGGTTTAATATTTTTATTGCTTCCTGTTTAATTATTTTTATAATAAGTGTTTTTGCGTATATTTGCTTGCAATGAGTTTATAATAATTACCTATTTTGTATACTTACATGAAATATTATGGTAATGTAACACAATCTTATATTCATGCATTCATTCACTCTTAGATGCAATTACTTATAAATATTCATTATCTGTATGAAATATGGATGAATAATTATTTATGTAAACCGCGCATAGACAAGTCTACATTTTATTCAATTTATCTTTAAACATTCGTTATTATAAATATATTTGTGTTGTATTATATTGTATTGTATTTTAATCAAATTAATTATTATCTTGCATATTGAGAAATAAAGCAAATATTATGCTTTGCCTTCAAAGATGCTCTACCGTAATATATTTTTAGATGTTTTATCCTTCTTAAGATTTATTTTGTACAATAACGGAAACGTTTTTTAGGCGTTTAAGATATAATTAACAAATATTTTTATTACTGTAATACTTAAATTTACGTCTTAGTAGCACGAAGTTGCATTTCATTAGTTTTTATAAAATCAATACACCGTTAATTCAAATTATTTTCGTTACGTAACGTGGGCTTGAATAAGCTTTGATGTAAGGACTAATCAATTTGGTATTGTACCAATGAATTCGCATAGAGCATACATGTTTGTCGTATGTCTGTCGCGTGATCAAATATGAAATAGGCTGAGCCCAATTGATGGTGTGTAGTTAGTCATTGAAGCTTCAATTTGACATTTATTAAAGCATGTGTATTGGAATATGTGTAACGTTGTCAGATTAAAAGGAAAAAGGAAATATCCTTTGGGCTTTGACAGAAAAGGGAGGGGGTTTAGCTCATAACTACAGTACACACAATATTTTTGAAGAAACTAGTAATCTGAAGGAGGTTTGTTTTTTAGCAAACCCAATTCGGCTTAAACTAATAATGCTACCATCATAATTATGTTGTTTTAAAGTTGGTTTTTTAGTTATGACAATGATTTTTTCAAAAGTTAAAATTTTATTGTAATAACCAAATGTACAATAACGTATCATATTATGTGTTATGGCTAGATTGCACTCGTGATCAATTGACCCTTTTAAATTCAAGCAATTTTTACGGTTTAATTGGGTATTTACGAGTCGAAAAAACCAGTGGCTTTTGTTAGACGATCCAGGATTTCCTAGCTCCTTGGACAAAAGTCTCTTTCAATGTCTAAAGGTTAATATTGTAAAGCAAATGTAAGCACGTAACGTATTGTGGGATTACTTTGTTCAATTTCGTTTTAAATTACCTGACCCGGCCCGGATAACATCGTAAGACCGAAAGGTACGATCCATTCAATGTTAAATGTGAATAGGCAGGAATTCTTACCGAAAATTTATATTCGAAATTTAATTTATTAAATATTATTTTCTTAAGGTATTAAAATGATCTTTGCTTAAAGAAGCATTTTATTACGTGAAAGCGAGCTTCGAAGAGTTTCAAAATCGATCTCTTTAAATCATCGTATTTTCTATTTATGTTAGTTAATGTAATATCATTAAGCAGGATTAAATTACGTATAAAACTATTGCTTACTTAACAATAGTAAATAAGTCCCGCAACGGTTAAAATAAATCTAATTTGGTATCTAGCCAGTGATATTTTATTAAAATAATATCATTGTATGTACCTATAATATAAAAACCAAACCGTTATTTTTTTACATGTGTATAGTTAATCCATCAAGTTTTATATAAACTAATTATAATGACTAACTAAGTATGACTAATTAATTGATTTGAGGTAATTTACTACTAAAGAAAAAAAGAAGTCCTTGTACCTGGTAGAAATTTCGCATTGGCGATAAGGCCTCCATTTATATGCGTAGATACTTATTGTAATTTTTAATAAAGAACGAATAAATAAAATATATCATCTCATATATAGATCATGGTTACATTTTCACGATAGCCAAAGCCAACGAATTAAACTTTTTGTTGCTTCTGAATATCTTAATAGCTTATTTGAATAAGGGATCGCAGTCAATTTATGTTTGACATTTATGATATGTACAATACTCTGTAATAAGTTTGCTTTTCTGATAACGGTTTTGAGTTACTTTTATATAGGTTTTTTACATTTACGGTAATTTTTTTTAACATTAAAATACTTTTATTAATGTAGGCACCTGTGAATATTATATACAAGCTGACCCGTGCCCACTTCGTTGGGCATAATGTGAACAATCCTTTTTTTATATAGCCTATGACACTAAGCAATAATGTGGTTTTCAATTGGTGAAAGAATTTTTAAAATCGGTCCAGTAGATCCCGAGATTAGCCCTTACAATTTAACAAACACACAAAGTTTACTTCTTTATGAGAATAGATTCATTTTGGCACCTGTGAATTTATATTATTGAAATGTATATTATTAAAAATGCACAACCTAGACTTACTCGCCTTTTGCAATGTAATTTAGTTAATTTTTTTGCTCAATACAGCATGGAATACTTGCTAAAGGGTATGGATTCCGAAAACCGATTCGATTCGATTTTATTTATTCGATTAACTAAAAGAATTGATTCCCATGAAATATCGTTAAACAAAAATCGTTATTGAAAAATAGTCCTTCTTCAGTTTAAGGTATCTTTGGAAACGTAAAAATCAAAAACGTAAAAATCTGAATTTAGGAGTTGCCAGTTGTAACAATTGAAGCTTTGTTAATGTTACTTTGATTAGGTAATGGAGGATTACTTTTTGAAGACGAAACATCATTTGTTGTGTTCTGATTCAAACGGTGTTTTGTACCGGTTTTACAGTGAATTTATTGTTGAGGTTTCTTTTGTCTATTTCGGTTTGTTATTACGGAAAATCCTTTGATTATTTTATGCGGGTGTTTTTCAATGGATAGACCAAAGAGACAAGCTGAATAAATCGATAATCCTGTTTAGGTAAGGGCAATTTGTGATATTGTAAAAATCTAATTGTGAGAGTTAGGTTACTAGATTTTTACTTTGGTTTCGTCTAACACACGATTTAGTTTTTCCTTTGCGTGTTTATTGTATCGTATTATTTATTACTAGTACATACCTACTACATTATTGATAATCCATACTAATATTATAAATGCGAAAATAACTCTGTCAGTCTGTCTGTTACGGTTTAACGCCAAAACTACCGAACCGCTTGTAATAAAATTTGGAACACAGATGGTTTGGAGCCTGAGATAAAACATAGGCCGCTTTTTGTCTGAAAAAATAAGGGTGATAAGGGGTGAAAGGGGGTCAAAGTTTATGAGAAAGTCGACGCGGACAGAGTCGCGGGCAACAGCTAGCATAGAATATATAACATGTATGATATTCAAAATAATAGTATTGTAGCGACCGCTAATATTGCGCGAGTTCTGAATCCCGCGTATAATATTAGCTCGTAAGAAAAACAAGAGAGAAAGTCCCTTTTCTTCCTCAGTAAAGTTCCCAAGGTGTAAACGCTAATATATCATAGAAGTATTTTTAATAGCATTTCTATTAATCATTAAAGTAATGATCGTCATATGAATGTGTGAGGAAGGTCGGGGTCACATCGACCCCAACATTCCACGAGGGTCTTTATTACACTCGTAATGAGGGACTCTTTATCCGCTAGCATTTATTACTTGTACGATGTTCATGCTTTGTTCTATTACCTTTTATAGCAAGAAAATTCTTCTTAAAAAAACGTTTGGATATTAATTTCTTGAGGTTTAAAGTATTTGTAAAATTCAAAACTCAGAAAAGAAACGGCATCTAGTTTTAAGCGGTTATTTGCTTAAAAAATACATTTTTCGAAATGGAAACTAAAAAGAATAGCTAAATAATCCTTAAGAATGTCTACATTGGTACATCATACTTATTTCATAGTCATTAAAACTAGATTTTTTTATTTCTAACAAACAAATGAAAATAGAATAGCAGATACGTTGTAGTAAAAAGCATATAATATGTATACGGTCGAATTAAGATACCTTCTCCTTTTTTGAAGTCGGTTAAGGAGTCGTAATCTTACGTTTAACATAATAATGACAGCTCCCCTAACATTGAACAAAGAAATGTTCCTAGCAGCCGGCGCGGCGGCAGGTGCTCAAACAGCTGGGCTCAGCCGTTATGTACGGTCGGCAAATTAGTTAAAAGTCTTGAAAATAACGAGAAAGTCTTAAGATTAGTTCCTTGAGAGTCACTTAAGAGAGTTTAAAAAAAAACGAAGTTTCTTATTAATACGAAGCGTTTTTTTATTCTATTAAGTGGTGAGACAAGCTGGACGCCCTCCTAATGGTAAGAGAAACGCCAGCCCATAACCAATGTAGTGCTACCCAGAACCGGGCGTATGTGAATTGTAAGCATTTACTTGAAAGTGTTCGTTTTTTTATAAGATCTGGTGAAAGGTAAGAAGGTTTTAATAAAGCTTTCCAACCACTTTACCTAACTTAAATATACATGTATTCAATAAATAATATTAATAATTTATGTTAGTTGCCAAATCATCGTAACGATTTTTAGAAAAACAAAATATTTCCTAACTTATCATTATAAAAATACATTCTTTAATAATTGTTTTTGCGATTTTTTTTTGCTGACTCTACGTACGTTGTAGGCACTAAGTTAGAAATTTTATTGGCGACGTTACACAGGTATAATAACTTCGGGAAGTGTTCAAAGTTATGATTGAATGGATCTTTATTGCATAAATGTATAGTAGATTGATTGTTTCGGAACTTTCGGGTGTAACTTACGACATAAGAGCTTGAATAATTCTTAGAACTGAACTTCGAAGAAAATTGTTGAAGACTATGAGAATTGTGTGAATCGCGCTTATGTTATTTGTTTAAACTAAGTATATATACAACTTTATGACGCCATACTATTATTACATTAGCATTTAAAATGGTGTTTGTTGGTTGAGGATCGTCAACCTTTGGTGTTAAAGAAGATATATTCCTGCCTTTTCTACAATACTCGCGAGTCGTGACCTGGAAGTCAATTAATATAACAAATAATATTTATTAATTTTAATAAATTAATAATACAAATTAATCTCATAATGTGGTAAATACATAACTCGACAACTCTTGGTCCAATTTGGCCAATTTTTTTAAAATATCTGTTAATGTCCAAGAATGCATTTGTTATGGAGTAAAATGAAGCTTACCAAAAAGTTTTACCATTTTCCTTTCTCACACATTTGAATTCGTATTCCAAAGCTGTTGTAATCTTTTAAGATTGATCTAGAACTAATTTTAAAACGTAATAACTTTAAAATGTTTTAGTATTCGACATAGGTACAGTCATATAAGGAAATGCGATACTTCATGTGTACAATAATAGTCATTGTACGTACTGAGTCATGTGGTTGATAAAATATTGGATCCTTTACGGATGGTTTAGCGGTTATTAATAGGCGTTGTTTTGAATACATTCGGCACGTTCATGTGATATGTGATGTATGCAGTTATTATGATATCAAATGGTTTCTGTTTTGTGACAATCTTAATATATGTAGGCACTTAGTAACTACAGCCTGACCCCGATAGATGACATGGATGTATCGGTCTCGGAGAGGAGTGATGTAGCGACCGCTATTCATGCGCCGAGTCTGAATCGCGCTTACGATATTTTTCCGAGACTATACAACTTCTCGATATCGAACCATCGGGGCCTAACGGCCGGCCAGTCAGTGGTTCGACTGGTCGAGGATCCTCCCTTTGGTTCCGAGGAAGGTTACATCCTCCTTCCCTCCCACTGTGGGAGGGAAAAATATCGTAAGCGCGATTCAGACTCGGCGCATGAATAGCGGTCGCTACATCACTCCTCTCCGAGACCGATACATCCATGTCATCTATCGGGGTCAGGCTGTAGTTACTAAGTGCCTACATATATATTAAATAACAATTACGTGCCACGCGATTGACTGCTAATTTACTGAACCGATTGCAGTTTATTCCAACTTAAAATATAAAATAGCTTACATCAAAATATATGCGAGCAAAGTAAAATATATGTGTGTGCATAGCTTTTGTTGTTATTGTGTCTGAGTTTGTACGCAAGAATATTTATGGAATGTAAGTGTAGATTAGCGCCTCTCGCCATCAAACGTAAAAGTTTGGCGAGTTTAGTTAAATGTGAAAACTATGTTATACATTTCTTGCAAAAAAAAATATACCATAAAGTACTAAATGGTGATACCATAATGTCACCGTTTCAAATTAATGATTAAACAGTTTCGATATTTCTATTAAAAGGGGGTTACATCACTAGTTGTCGATCGCTCGACAATAGTTGTCGTCGCTGCCTAGCGATGTTTTAATTTCACTAACAATAAATACTTTAATTTACGAGAAAAAATGTAGTAGTAAATAAAAATGAAAGCTGTTTAAAACTAAACTGAGTTAAATAGTGAAAACTGTAATATTTCATCGTTTCTTTTATCCTTTGAAACTAGATATTTTGAGAACTACTTAGAGCTTACTGTTTAACGTATAGAATACCTAGATCTCAAGTAACAACCAGTCCCCAGATTCACAAAGCCGTGAAGAGCAACGAAGCGTATGTCCTTCGTGCTTTATGATCGCGATCCTTGTATTCCAACAATCCTGTGACGTCATTCCACAGAATTTGACATTTAATATAGATATCCACGAGATGGAAAGTTCCTTCAATATTACGCAAGTTCTCTTTTTAAGGTAACTAACTTTGAAATAAGATAAGAAGCGTTATTTGAAGCTAGTAAATTGGGCCTTTATCACTACATTTTAATAAACCGGGAACCCGGGTTTTTTTTGTAGAAAAGCGGGTCAACTTTTTTTAAATATTGTAGTATAATATAACCTGATCCTTAGAAAGTTTTAAGGATAGCACTTACAAGGTCTTTTATCCTTTTTTTCTTAGTGGGAAATTCCTATCGAGACATCATCAATCTTATCAAAAATTTTAATATCGGTTTAAAAACATAATTACTGATATTTCGATACTAGTTCGTGATTGAAACAAACATAAGTAAGTATAGGTACATCTTATAAAGGGGAAAGTCTAAATTGATTCAATTGACCATTGTTTTAAATTAGTCTTTATAAAATAATTTCACTTTGATTGTCCTAGCAATTTTTGTATTGGGATGTTTTTTTGAGACCTTTTGTTAGTAAATGTTACTTTTTAATACTAATGGTAAATGCGAACTGTATACCTATGTATAATGTATATATGTTAAAACAACTTGACATGTAAGTTTGTAACGATTTAACGAAAAAAATCACCGGGGGTAGGTCTCTTTCGCAGAAGACCGACTGGGTGGGTACCCCCACAGTGCCAGACATTCTACCGCCTGAACAGTGACGTGAAAATGTCACTGTGCTCCGGTCTGAAGGGCACTGTAGCCAGCGAAATTACTGGGCTTATGAGTCTTAACATCTGACGACTCAAAGTGGGGAGCGTCGGTGTAGTGCACCCCTGCCCGGAGCAAAGTTCCGGGTAGCACTGCATTGGCTATGGGCTGGCGTTACTCTTACCACCAGCTCGTCTTCCCTCTTCATGTTATAAAAAAAAATACTCAATGAATTTAGCCAAAACTTATTAGCATGCAAGCACATTAGACCATGGATTAAAATTTAAAACATAACTATCTTATTAATATAATGTTTTATACGCTAGATAAAAAATATATTTTCTTTTCCTAAACCTCATACAAAAATAGCGCATTTCAATAATAAGTTTAAGGTCATTTAAAATTAATTATTATTTTGAATAACGCTCTGCTTATTATTGTAGTTTTACCTTGATGGTAACAGTTTTGGCTTGCGATACCGAAACATTTGCATAATTAGTCTGATAGTAAACTAATAAAATTTATCGCAACTCAATTGCTATTTTAATTTAAAAGATTTTTATTTTAATTTTCCTTCATTGTTGATTGTTAAATGTATTTTTCATTGATAATCAATATCAAATTATAAAGAAGTAAAGTTTGTGTGTTTCTTAAATTGTAAGGGCTAATCTCGGGATCTACTGAACCGATTTTTAAAATTCTTTCACCAATAGAAAGCCACAGTCATAGGCTATATAAAAAAAGTCATAATTATTATTAAAAAAACAAAATACCCGACTGCACACTAAAAAAAGAGTAATTATGTCTTTATCCCGTGGGACTTTTAGGATAAAATGTATCCTATGACACTCCCGTAATCAAGACAAATCTAACGATACCTCATACATCAAAATCCATCAAGCCGTTTAGGCTACAGGAGGTCACAAAGGAAAAGACATACATACATACTTACATTCGAAAAACATTACCCTCCTTCTTTGGCAGTCGGGTAACAAAACAATCCGAACCATTTGTCCTTAAATTAAATAAAAAAAATCGTAGGACTAAGAGTATACATGAACATCTTATAATGATATTTTAATGGGTGTGGTTCCCTACAGGGATAATAAAGTTTCTGGTATAAGATTGACTAAATTATGTCTAATCCTATTAGAGTGGAATATTAAATAGGCCACAATGAATTCATAACCTTGTGTAAGTTCTCTAGGGATGTGAAGTCCCTCCTTTGTCAAGTTAACAGTTTAGTAGGTTACATGTTTTGACCCTGATTAAGTAATTACCGTCGACAATTATTTTAAAAGGTCTCCGCCTAGTTTGGTACATGTTAACCGTCTGGGTCACTTCACCGCTT